>SKCR01049113.1:0-56047 GCA_019454045.1 Zanthoxylum bungeanum
TCTCTGCCAATATTTTACACATGATAGAGTCGCGACATTGATCTCCAGCATCACGACACTGAGCTCTTAGAGCTTCGGGCGTCGCGATGCTCACACTCACGTAGATTGGGCATTGGGACACCCAAGTCCCAACGTCGTTCACGCTAACATCTACTGCCAATGAATGCTGAAACTTCATTTTCTCTGTTCTGGACTCCAATTTGGTCCCCGTTTTTTCCTACGGACTCATAACGGAATATAATATTCTATAAAATAATTTAAAAATAAACTTAATCTTTGATATCCATTGGTTAGACCCACTTCCACTATACAGGGCATCGATCCGACCCTAAGGGTCCCACATCCGCCCAACAGAATGGTATCAGCGCATGTCTTGACCACACAACACATGTTGCATGTTTGACAAGTATTTGAATCTATGCATCTATAATTTTAATTTAATTATGCATAAGTCATATTAGATATGCATTACATGTTTTAAATTTAAATTTTTATTTTGACCCAAGCATGTTAATGACTTGATTGTCATAAATCTTTCATGATTAGGTGATTACTTTTAAGTAATAGTATTAATAATGTTGAAGCATTATTGGATAGTCCGTCTTGTCAATACGGAGATGAATGAGTTCTTATTACTTATGCTCAATACCGTCATTATTGTGAGGGTATAAGTGGTCAGAACTTAGGTTGCTCCGATAAAACATTAGATGTAGCGTGATGAGTTGACGTAATCACCCAATGCCGTCATTATTGTGAGGGTGTACTTACGAAGCTCATTAGTGCACATTGACAAGTATACATATGGAACGTGTCTAAATCCAATACTGTCATTATTGTGAGGATAAGAAACAGATCATGACCAAAATTAGGAGTCACATGAATGTGATTGACCTTGGAGGTATACCTAATGAGTTTATGAAGGACAAGACCGTCATTATTGTAAGGCTTGAGTAAATGTCATGGGATCCACTTCCCGCTATGAAATTTTGATTGTGAAATTTCTATTTTTCCTTTAAGATAGATTATGGAATTACGTAAAGTAGTGGGACGGAACTAATAGATTTAAAATCTATAATCGTATTAGTGTTTTTATAATGAAATGAAAAATATTCTGCTAGTGTTTAATTATTGTCTCATAGATGGCTGCCGTAAATCCATTAGTATTCTAATAAACTGAAAGGAGCCGAGAACTATTTTGAATGGGAAATAAACATCCGCCTTGTTTTAGAGTCAAAAAAATTGAGCTATGTGACGATCAATCCATTACCTGTTGAAATCAATCCTGATTCCACTCCCGAAAAGTGAGAGGCTTTTGAAAAATGAAAGGATGACAACCTAAGGGTGAAATCCTACATTTTAGGATCGATGGTTCCAGATTTGCTCAGACAATACATAGAGGTATCTGATGCTTGGAGTATTATGAGAACACTCAAGGAGTTGTTTGAAGGAAATCAAGAAATTGAAATATATCAGAGATCTAAGGAATTATTCCATGCTACGTTCAAGGATGGATGAAAGATCATCATTAATATTTGAAACGACATGGCATAATGATCGATGAATAGTTAGGCCAAAATTTGATTCCATCTTCTTTGGTTGATACTTACGCTGGCTTTATGTTAAATTTTTATATGCATTCGATGCAAGCCAGTTATGAAGAACTTCATAACATGTTATGCACGACGAAACAAGATTTGAAGAAAGGGAATCTCACTTTGTACCTTCATAGTGGATCAAGCTCTTCAAAAACTGCAAGTACGTAGAAGAAAATCAAAATGAGAAAGAAGAAGATATCAAAGAGAAACTCCAAGAAGCACAAAGCTGCAAGACGCATGTAGTTTGTGATGCATGTCTACACTGCAAGAATTCTGGACACTAGAAGAAAGATTGTCCATAGCTAAAAAGAAAGGCATGACCCTCATGTATGCTTTGTATTTTTCCAATTATTGATATCTCATTAGCTTTAAATGCAAATAGTGGATGAGTGTTAGACATTGGCAGTCCCACTCATATTTTCAACTATATGCATGCCATGATGGTTAAAAGAAAGCTGAACAAAGAGGGGATCCAGCTTACAGTTGGGAATGTCGAGATATTGGATGTCAATTCCATAGGAACGTTCTAGACCTCCCTAAATGATGTAAATTATTTTTACATGATTGTTATTATATACCCTATTTTATCATATATATAATATCATTACCGATATTGGATAAAGGATATAAAATAAACATTCAAGATGGTGTTTTATGTTTATATGATAAAGATAACTATTTGATATGTGAATAGTCTTTATCTAATGGTCACTATGTTTTGGAAACATATCGAGATGTCTTTAATACAGAGGAAAATACAAGTAAAAGATCTGAATTAAATAATACTGAATTATGACATATGAGATTGGACCACATAGATGTTAGACGTCTATCAAAATTGATTAAAGATGGTTTGATTGAAGATCTTACCTTAGATCCTTATCCAATTCGTGAGTCATGTATCCAAGGGAAAATGACAAAGGCCCAATTTCTTGGTGTTGGACATTGTGCTGAAGATTTATTAGAGCTAATACACAGTGATGTGTGTGGTCCATTAAATCATGCCACTCATGATGGTTCAATATACTTCGTGACTTTCACGGATGATAAGTCAAGATATGGATATGTCTATTTGATAAGACATAAATCGAAAATATTTGAAAAATTCAAAATATTCTGAAACGAGATTAGAAATAAATCAGGAAATTCATCAAGTGTCTTCGATCAGATCGAGATGGTGAATTCATGAGCAACGAATTTAGAAGTTATTTAAGTGAGGATGGGATTCTCACCCAATATAGCCCACCAGGAACTCCTCAACACAATGGTGTGTCTGAACGGAGAAATCATATTTTATTGGATATGGTACAATCTATGATGAGTTATACAGATCTTCCATATTACCTTTGGGGATTACATTTTACTTACTGTTGCCCACATACTTAACAGAGTTCCATCAAAAGCTATTTCTACACCCCATATCAGATATGGTACAATAGAAATCCAAGTCTTAGTTATTTAAAGATTTGGGGTTATCCTGCATACGTTTGAATTGCACAGTGGGATAAACTAGCACTCAGAGGGTATAAATATAGGTTCGTTGGATATCCTAAAAATTATTTGGGATATCAATTCTCTTATTCTAAGCAATGAAATGTATTTGTTGCTCGTTTTGCCATTTTTCATGAAAATGAATTTTTGAGAGAAAGTGGAAATTATAGAAAGATTGAACTTGATGAGTTTGATCCCAATATTAAGGAACCTGAGATTGAACCAGATATCCAATTAGGTGAAGGATCTACAATATAGGTTCTACGTAAGTCGAATAGAATATCAAGGTCTCCTAAGAGACTGTTTTTAACGTCTGATGCGAGCCTTGATGTTCTTCTTTTGGAGGAAACAGATCTGACTTTGTATAAAGTGGCGATATTGGATATCGATTCAGGAAAATGGTAGGAAGCCATGAAATCCGAAATAGATTCTATGCATGACAATCAAGTCTGGGACTTAGTTGAGACGTCTGAAGGAGCTAAACCTATTGGTTGTAAATGGATTAATAAAAGGAAGCGAGGGCATGATGGAAAGGTGAAAACCTTTAAGGCCCTACTGGTAGTGAAATGTTATACTCAACGTCTTGGGATTGACTATTATGAAACTTTTTCACTAGTAGTCATGGTAAAATCCATTAGGATTCTTGTAGCCATTGTTGCATACCATGACTATGAGATATGTCATATGGATGTGAAAACTATTTTCCTAAATAGATTCCTTGATGAGGATATCTATATGGAACTACGAGAGGGTTTTGTATCCAATGAGATTTCAAACTTGGTTTGTAAACTTTAGAAGTCTATTTATGGACTTAAACAGACATCCTGAAGCTGGAATCGTCGTTTTGATGAAATAATTAGATTATCTAGATTCATCAAGAACGAGGAATAATTGTGTGTTTATAAGAAAGTTAGTGGGAGCATGATAGTATACCTTGTTTTATATGTAGACGATATGCTTATCATTGAGAATGATATAGGATTGATGCAAAGTGTGAAAGCCTACATTTCCAAGAACTTCTCCATGAAAGACACTGGTGAAGCTTCATATACATTGGGTATAATACTCTACTAGGAGAGAGTTAGAAAGCTTATAGGGTTGTCGCAATCAACATATATAGATAAAATATTAGAAATGTATGGTTTTACTAACTGCAATGTAGTAAATGTACCTTTCCGATACAACATACATCTTTTGATATAAAATGGCACCTCAGACTGAGGAAAAAAGAGTTAAGATGTCTAACTTGTCATATGCTTCTTGTATTGGAAGCATTATATATGATATGATATGTACAAGACCTTACATCATTTCGGCATCAGTGTGACTATCGATATCAATCAGATACGGGTAATGATTATTGGACAGCTATGAAACATATCCTGAAATATCTTAAGGGTACTAAGGATAAGTTTCTCATATATGGAGAATATAAGCTACAAGTTAAGGGTTATATAAAATCCGACTTCCAAGGAGATCCAGATGATAGAAATTCTACATCCGGATACAAATTTACCCTTAATAGTGGTGCGGTTAGTTGGCGATGTTCAAAGTAAGGCTCAACAGCTAATTCCACCATTGAGGCGGAATTTATAGCGGCTTCGGAAGATGCTAAAGAAGCTGTCTGGATTAGAAATTTTATCACAGAACTTGGCATTGTGCGTAGTATTACGGATTCCATCCCACTATACTATGATAATAGCGAAGCCATTGCGCAGGCTAAAAAGCCGAGAACGCATTCCAAGTTTAAACACATGGAAATGAAATTTCACGTGATTAGAGAGATTATTTAACGAAAAGACATAGTGGTCTTGAAGGTTCAAGGACAAAACAACATAGCAGACCCGCTTACTAAGGCCTTACCTTTTAAGTTATTCAATAAACATGTGTAGGGGATGAGACTTAGGTACCATCCGGATTAGCACTAAGCAAGTGGGAGTTGGTGCTTGGAGCGCCAATCTGAATAATATTTTGTACATTATATTTTATTATTTATTAATAAAATAACTACATTTTCAGTTCAACCTTATAAATGGTAATGTCATTATGTATATTAGTTTGATATATATAAATATGTTGAGAATGACATCGACCTTAAAATATTCATGTAGTAATATAAACATTAAGGATGAAACTGTATGTTTGTATGATAAAGAAAATTTATTGAAATGTGAATGTTTTTTATCAAACAGTCATTATGTTTTTGAAACATATAAAGATGTCTTTAATATAGAGAAAAATACAAGTAGGAAGTCTGAACAAAACAATACTGAATTATGGCATATGAGATTGGGCCACATAGGTGTTAGACGTCTATCTAAATTGGTATATGATGGTTTGATTGAAAATCTTACCTCAGATCCTTATCCGATTTTTGAGTCATGTATCCAAGGAAAGATGACAAAGGCTCTATTTCAAGGTGTTGGACACCGTGCTGGAGATTTACTGGAGCTAATACATAGCGATGTATGTGGTCCATTAAATCATGCCGCTCATGATGGTTCCACATACTTTGTGACTTTCACATATGACAAGTCTAGATATGGATATGTCTATCTGATGAAATATAAGTCGGAAACATTTGACAAGTTCAAAATATTTTGAAACGAAGTAGAAAAACAAACCAGAAAATTCATCAAATACCTTAGATCAGATCGAGGCGGTGAATACATGAGTGAAGAATTCAGAAATTATTTAAGGGAGAATGGAATTCCCGCCCAATATAGCCCACCAGGAACACCTCAACACAATGGAGTTTCTGATCGTAGAAATCGTACTTTATTAGATATGGTGTGATCCATGGTGAGCTATACAGATCTTCCTTATTACCTTTCGGATTACGCTTTACAAACTGCTGCCTACATACTTAATAGGGTTCCATCGAAAGCTGTTTCTACGACCCCCTATCAGATATGGTTCGGTAGAATTCCAAGTCTTAAGCATTTAAAGATTTGGGGTTGTCCTGCATACGTTAGAATTGCGCAGCAGGATAAACTAGCACCCAGATGGTACAAATATAGGTTCGTTGGATATCCTGATAATTCCATGGGATATCAATTCTACGATTCCGAGAAACGAATTTTATTTGTTGTTCGCTTTGTAACTTTTCTTGAAAAGTAATTTTTGAGAGAAAGTGGGAATCGTAGAGATATTAAACTTGATGAGTTCGATCCCAACATTAAGGAACCTGAGATGGAACCAGAGATCCAACTAGGTGAAGGATCTACAACACAGGTTCTACGTAAGTCGAATAGAATATCAAGGCCTCCTGAGAGACTATTTTTAACATCTGATGTGAGCCTTGATGTTCTCCTCTTGGAGGAAACAGATCTGACCACGTATAAAGAAGCAATATTGGATATCGATTCGGGAAAATGACAGGAAGCCATAAAATCTAAAATGGATTCAATGCATGTTAATCAAGTATGGGATTTAGTTGAACTTCCTGATGGAGTTAAACCTATTGGTTATAAATGGGTTTACAAAAGGAAACGAGGGCCCGATGGAAAGATGGAAACCTTTAAGGCCCGACTGGTAGCGAAAGGTTACACTCAACGTCCTGGGATTGACTATGAGGAAACTTTGTCACCAGTAGCATGCTAAAATCCATTAGGATTCTCTTACCCATTGCTGCAAATCATGACTATGAGATATGGCAGATGGATGTGAAAACCATTTTCCTAAATGGATTCCTTGAAGAGGATATCTATATGGAACAACCAGAGGGTTTCTTATCTAGTGAGACTTCAAACTTGGTTTGTAAGCTCCAAAAGTCTATTTATGGACTTAAACAAGCATGCCGAAGCTAGAATCGTCATTTTGATGAGATAATTAGATTATCTGGATTCATCAAAAATGATGAAGAACCATGTGTTTATAAGAAAGTTAGTGGGAGCATGATAGTTTTCCTAGTCTTGTATGTAGATGACATACTTATCATAGGAAATGATATAGCGAAGATGCAAAGTGTGAAAGCCTACCTTTGCAAGAACTTCTCCACGAAAGATATGGGTGAAGTTTTCTATATACTAGGTATAAGGCTCTACCGAGATAGATTTAGGAAGCTTATAGGGTTGTCACAATCGACGTACATAGACAAGATGTTAGAAAGGTACAGTTTTACCAACTACAAGGCAGCAAATGTACCTTTCTGATACGACATACATCTTTCAAAGAAAATGGCACCTCAAACTGAGTAAGAGAGAGTTAGGATGTCTAACTTGCCATATGCTTATTATATTGGAAGCATAATGTATGATATGTTGTGTACTAGACCTGACATCAGTTTCGGCGTCAGTGTGACTAGCCGATATCAATCTGATCCATGTAATGATCATTGGACAGCCGTGAAACATATCCTAAAATATCTTAAAGGCACCAAGGTTAAGTTTCTGATATATGGAGAAAATGAGCTACAAGTTAAGGGTTGTAAAGACTCTGACTTCCAGGGAGATCCAGATGATAGAAAAACTACATCATGATACATATTTACCCTTAACGGTGGTGCTGTTAGTTGTCGATGTTCCAAACAAGGCTCAACAGCTGATTCCACCACTGAGGTGGAATTTATAGCAGCTTAAGAAGCTGTTAAAAAAGCTGTTTAGATTAGAAATTTTAACATAGAACTTGGCGTTGTGCCTAGTATTACGGATTCGATCCCATTGTACTGTGATAATAACGGAGCCATCGCGCAGGCTAAGGAGCCGTGGGCGTATTCCAAGTCTAAACACATGGAAAGGAAATACCGTGTAATTAGAGTGATTATTGAACGAAAAGACATAGTGGTCTTGAAGGTTCAAGGACAAGACAACATAGCAGACCCACTTACAAAGGCCTTACCTCCTAAGTTATTTGATAAACTTGTGGAGGATATGGGACTACGGTACCATTCAAATTGGCACTAAGCAAATGGGAGTTTAAATGGAGTTGGTGCTTAGAGTGCCAATCCGAATTGTTTATTTTATTATTTATTAATAAAATAACTACATTTTTCATTTCATACCTCATTAATGGTATTTTCATTATACGTATTAGATTGATGTATAGATATGCTAAGAATGACATCGACCTTAGAATAGTCTTGACACTAGGTGTAAACTATTCTTAAAGTAAATATTCCTAGTCGTTGGTTTTGGAATACGGTCGAATTCCTATAACCTAGAAGACTAGAACATGTCGTATATTGGAATTGGAGTTCCAATGGTTTAACGCAGTGTACCATGAGTTTTGGAAACTCGTATAGACATGTGGGTATTCGTTGGAGCGAATACTGAATGACTCACAGGTGATTCCTAATAGTTGGAAGTACACACCACCGTCAATAGGAATCTCCTCGAGTCGAGTAGCATATGTAATCCTTTGACTATAGGATAACATTGATTTTGTGTGAGATCCTCCATACTTTGATGCCATATATGTTAGAAACCTTACATGGTCTGGCCTCTAGATGTTCATTGGGTGTGGACCGATGCACTCAGTAATCAAGTGCGAAGCAAGATATGATTTGTCGGCCCATATGTGTACCATAAAGGGGTTTAGGTATCCATGTGAGTTAACTCATGATTCTCAAAGACTTTGACCAAAGCCGATCACCTAGGGTGGATCGCATCTGTTGTGAAGAATCGTGGACATGTCGACATGAGATGTGCGCCTCGAAAACTTGACGGTATATTATATGTTGTTAAACATATGTGATGACCTCGACTTGTATAGTTCAGAAAGGTCTTTCGTGCTCTTCGTGAATTCGGAGGTGGCCGAATTGCGTACATATTAGCTAGGCTTATATGACGAACGTGTCTTAACTTAGAGAGTCCTAATATGAAGTGTACTCGTTGAGCACTTGGGTAGCCGATTAATTTTGATAAAAGATAATATTCGATATTATAATTATCAACTAAAATAATCAAGTGTTATTGGATAACATTGATTATTTACTTTGACCTAATTGGATTAATTGGATTAATTCAATAATTACACAAGGGCTTAATTGTAAAATCATAATTATCTCTACCATTTGAAGATATTATGGTAATTGTAAGTATGTAATAATAGGTGGTTTTGGCTTGATTTAATTGGATTAAATCAAGATGGGAAACATTTAACTAATCCATTTCCTAATCCTTGGCTTGATTTAATTGGATTAAATTAAAGTGGGAGACAATGGTGATTAGTCACACCTAATTATACATATTTGGACAAATTAGATTAAGCCCACTTAAAAGTTGATTACAACTTTTATTAATTAAAAATTGCCTAAGTTTTGCTATAAATAGAAAGCTTTAGGAATGTTTTAATTACAAGAAAAATAACAAGCATAAGCAAATTCTTGAGAGATTAGCCTAAGTTAGAGAAGTGTTTAGAGAAGCTTGTGAGGTCTCTACAACATTTCATCTAAGAGAAATCAAGATTGGATCTTGAAGTGAAGCTTGGAAGCATTGGAAACAAGATTAGATCTTGGAGTCAAGCTTGCACACCTTGGAGATTCTCCAACAATTTCAACAAATGAGAAGTAGATTGGATCTTCCATCAAGCTTACTAGGTAATGTTTGATCTTCTCCAAAGCTATGTTCATTTGTGTATTAGATGCATGATCACATATCTTAATATTGAATAAGGTTAATCAATTGTGTTAGGATACTTTAGAAGTATAAACACAACATCCTTGTACTTAGGTAAAAAATGTTCATGTTGGACATGGAAAAACTAATTATAGTTTGGAACTCTAAATCACTGTAGCACGCACTGCGCGCACAGTGCGCGCGTGCACTGTAGCACTCACGTACGCCCGCGGCAATTTTGTTTTTGTTCGTTCGGGAGTTTCCGGACTCTGATTCAGTCTCGGTTTTTTCTTATACACTCGTAATGGAATATAGTATTTCATTAAATAATTTAAAATTACACCCATACTTGATATCCATGGGTTAGACCAATTTCCGCTACCCGGGGCACCGATCTGACCCTAGGGATTCCACAACTGCCCCAACAGAATGGTATTAGTAGCAAAGGCTTAACCACACAACACATATTTTTGAATCTATGCCATAGTAATTTTAATTTAATTATGCATAAGACATATTGGATATGTATTGCATGTTTTAAATTAAAACTTTGACCTAATTAAGTTAATGACTTGATTGTCATAAATCTCCCGTGATTAGGTGATTACTTTATTTAAGTAATAGTATTAATAATGTTAGAGCATTATTGGATGGTACGTCTTGTCAATACAGAGATGAATGGGTTCTTACTACTTATATTTAATATCATTATTAGTGTGAGGGTATAAGTGCTCGGAACTTAGGTCGCTCCGATAAAACATTAGATGTAGCGTGATGAGTTAACGTAGTCATTCAATATCATCATCAGTGTGAAGGTGTACATACGAAGCTCATTAGTGCACATTGACAAGTACACACCTAGAACACGTCTTAATCCAATATCGTCATTAGTGTGAGGATAAGAAACGGTTCAGGACCAAACTAGGAGTCACATGAAGTGATTGACCTTGGAGGTCTACCTAATGAGTTTACAAAGGCCAATATCGTCATTGGTGTGAGGCTGGAGTAAATGTCATGGGATCCACTTCCCGCTATGAAATTTTGATAGTCAACTTTATATTTTTTTCGTTAAGGGAGATTACAGAATTACGTAAAGTAGTGGGAGGGCACTAATAGATTTAAAATTCCATAATCAATTAGTGTTATCACTTTTGAAATGAAAATTGTTTTGCTACTACTAAAAAATGTTGTCTTGTAGATGGTTGCCACTAATCTATTGATGAAACTTTTGGATTCCTATAAGCTAAAAGGAGCCGAAAACTATTTCGAATGGGAAATGAACATACGCCTTGTCTTGGAGTATGAAAATTTGACTTATGTCACGATCAATCCATTGCCTGTTGATATCAATCCTAACTCCACTCCAGAAGAGCGAGAAACTTTTGATAGATGGAAGGATGATAACCTGAAGGTGAAATCCTACATCTTAGGATCGATGGTTCCAGATTTGCTGAGATAATACATTAAAGTACCGGATACTTGGAGCATCATGCGAACACTCAAAGAGTTGTTCGAGGAAAATCAAGAGATGGAACTTTATCGAAGGTCTAAGGAATTGTTTCATGCTGACCTCAATGAGGGAAGAGCTGTCAGCGCTAATGTTTTGAACATGATAGACCAAATTCGATATCTGAAATGATAGGGCATTGTGTTTGATGAACGGCTGGGCTGTAATTTGATTATTTCTTCTTTGCCTGGTTCTTATACTGGCTTTGTATTGAATTTCCATATGCATTCGATGCAAGCCACTTACGAAAAATTTCATAACATGCTACGCACGGCGAAGCAAGATTTGAAGAAAGGCAACCCCACACTATATCTCCATGGTGGAGCTGGCTCTTCAAAGACTTCTGGGAAGTCAAAGAAAATAAAGATGGGGAAGAAGAAGATATCAAAGAAAAACTCCAAAAAGCGCAAAGGCGCAAAATCGAAAGTAGCCCGTGATCAATGTCTACAATGCAAGAAGTCTGGACACTGGAAAAAGACTGTCCAGAGCTTAAAGGAAAAGCAGGACCCTCAGGTACGCTTTGTATTTTTCCAATTATTGACATCTCATTAGCCTTAGATGCAAATAATGGATGGGTGTTAGACACTGGCAGCCTACTCATATTTATAATTCCTTACAGGAAATGAGGATTAAAAGAAGGCTGAATAAAGGGGAGATCCAGCTTAGAGTTGGCAATGGCGAGATATTAGATGTCAAGGCCATGAACTATTGTTCTAGATATCCCAAATTGATGTAAATTAGATTTGTATGACTGTTATTATGTTCCCTCACTTATCAGACAAATAATATCACTGCCAATATTAGATAAAGAGGGATATAAAATAAACATTAAGGATGAAACTTTATGTTTGTATGATAAAGAAAATTTATTGAAATGTGAATGTTCTTTATCAAACGGTCATTATGTTTTTGAAACATATAGAGATGTCTTTAATATAGAGAAAATACAAGTAGGAAGTCTGAACTAAATAATATTGAATTATGGCATATGAGATTGGGCCACATAGGTGTTAGACGTCTATCTAAATTGGTAAAGGATGGTTTGATTGAAAATCTTACCTTAGATCCTTATCCGATTTGTGAGTCATGTATCCAAGGAAAGATAACAAAGGCTCTATTTCAAGGTGTTGGACACCGTGCTGGAGATTTACTGGAGCTAATACACAGCGATGTGTGTGGTCCATTAAATCATGCCGCTCATGATGGTTCCACATACTTTGTGACTTTCACAGATGACAAGTCTAGATATGGATATGTCTATCTGATGAAACATAAGTCGGAAACATTTGACAAGTTCAAAATATTCCTAAATGAAGTAGAAAAACAAACCAGAAAATTCATCAAATACCTTAGATCAGATCGAGGCGGTGAATACATGAGTGAAGAATTCAGAAATTATTTAAGGGAGAATGCAATTCTCGCCCAATATAGCCCACCAGGAACACCTCAACACAATGGAGTGTCTGATCGTAGAAATCATACTTTATTAGATATAGTGCGATCCATGATGAACTATACAGATCTTCCTTATTACATTTGGGATTACGCTTTACAAATTATTGCCTACATACTTAATAGGGTTCCATCGAAAGCTGTTTCTACGACCCCCTATCAGATATGGTTCGGTAGAAATCCAAGTCTTAAGCATTTAAAGATTTGGGGTTGTCCTGGATACATTAGAATTGCGCAGCGGGATAAACTAGCACCCAGAAGGTACAAATATAGGTTCGTTGGATATCATGATAATTCCATGGGATATCAATTCTACGATTCCGAGAAACGAAATGCATTGTTTATTCGCTTTGTAACTTTTCTTGAAAAGCAATTTTTGAGAGAAAGTGGGAATTGTAGAGAGATTAAACTTGATGAGTCTGAAGGAACCTGAGATGGAACCGGAGATCCAACTAGGTGAAGGATCTACAACACAGGTTCTATGTAACATCTGATGTGAGCCTTGATGTTCTCCTCTTGGAGGAAACAGATCCGACTACGTATAAAGAAGTGATATTGGATATCGATTCGGGAAAATGACAGGCAGCCATAAAATCTAAAATGGATTCAATGCATGCTAATCAAGTATGGGACTTAGTTGAACTTCCTGATGGAGTTAAATCTATTGGTTGTAAATGGGTTTACAAAAGGAAGCGAGGGCCCGATGGAAAGATGGAAACCTTTAAGGCCCGACTGGTAGCGAAAGGTTACACTCAACGTCCTGGGATTGACTATGAGGAAACGTTTTCACCAGTAGCATGCTAAAATCCATTAGGATTCTTTTAGCCATTGCTGTAAATCACGACTATGAGATATGGCAGATGGATGTGAAAACCGTTTTCCTAAATGGATTCCTTGAGAGGATATCTATATAGAACAACCAGAGGGTTTCTTATCCAGTGAGACTTCAAACTTGGTTTGTAAGCTCCAAAAGTCTATTTATGGACTTAAACAAGCATCCCGAAGCTGGAATCGTCATTTTGATGAGATAATTAGATTATCTGGATTCATCAAAAATGATGAAGAACCATGTGTTTATAAGAAAGTTAGTGGGAGCATGATAGTTTTCCTAGTCTTGTGTGTAGATGACATCCTTATCATAGGAAATGATATAGGGAAGATGCAAAGTGTGAAACCCTACCCTTGCAAGAACTTCTCCACGAAAGATATGGGTGAAGCTTCCTATATACTAGGTATAAGGCTCTACCGAGATAGAGTTAGGAAGCTTATAGGGTTGTCACAATCGACGTACATAGACAAGATGTTAGAAAGATACAGTTTTACCAACTGCAAGGCAGCAAATGTACCTTTCCGATACGGCATACATCTTTCGAAGAAAATGGCACATCAAACTGAGGAAAAGAGAGTTAGGATGTCTAACTTGCCATATGCTTCTTATATTGGAAGCATAATGTATGTTATGCTATGTACTATTCCTGACATCAGTTTCGGCGTCAGTGTGACCAGCCGATATCAATCTGATCCAGGTAATGATCATTGGACAGCCGTGAAACATATCCTAAAATATCTTAAAGGCATCAAGGTTAAGTTTCTGATATATGGAGAAAATGAGCTACAAGTTAAGTGTTATATAGACTCTGACTTCCAGAGAGATCCAGATGATAGAAAATCTACATCAGGATACATATTTACCCTTAATGGTGGTGCTGTTAGTTGGCGATGTTCAAAACAAGGCTCAACAGCTGATTCCACCACTAAGGCATAATTTATAGCGGCTTCAAAAGCTGCTAAAGAAGCTATTTGGATTAGAAATTTTATTACAGAACTTGGCGTTGTGCCTAGTATTACGGATTCGATCCCATTGTACTGTGATAATAATAGAGACATCACCCAGGCTAAGGAGCCGTAGGCGCATTCCAAGTCTAAACACGTGGAAAAGAAATACCGCGTAATTAGAGAGATTATTGAACGAAAAGACATAGTGGTTTTGAAGGTTCAAGGACAAGACAACTTAGCAGACCCGCTTACAAAGGCCTTAGCTCCTAAGTTATTCGATAAACTTGTGGATGAGATGGGACTACAGTACCATCCAAATCGGCACTAAGCAAGTGGGAGTTTGATGGAGTTGGTGCTTGGAGTGCCAATCCGAATTGTATATTTTATTATTTATTAATAAAATAACTGCATTTTTCCTTTCATACCTCATTAATGGTATTGTCATTATGCGTATTAGATTGATGTATAGATATGCTAAGAATGACATCGACATTAGAATAGTCTTGACATTAGGTGTAAACTATTCTTAAAGTAAATATTCCTAGTCGTTGGTTTTGGAATACTGTCGAATTTCTATAATCTAGAAGACTAACACATGTCGTATATTGGAATTAGAGTTCCAATGGTTTAACGCAGTGTACCATGAGTTTTGGAAACTCGTATAGACATGTGGGTATTCGTTGGAGCGACTACTGAATGACTCACTTGTGATTCCTTATAGTTAAAAGTACACACCACCGTCAATAGGAATCTTCTCAAGTCGAGTAGCATATGTAATCCTTTGACTATAGGATAACATTGATTTTGTGTGAGATCCTCCATACTTTGATGACATGTATGTCAGAAACCTTACATGGTATGGCCTCTAGATATTCATTGGGTGTGGACCAATGCACTCAGTAATCAAGTGCGAAGCAAGATATGATCTGTCGGCCCATATGTGTACCATAAGGGGTTTAGGTATCCATTTGAGTTAAGTCATGATTCTTAAAGACTTTGACCAAAGTCGATCACCTAGGGTGGATCGCATCAGTTGTGAATAATCGAGGACATGTCGACATGAGATGTGAGTTAAACATATGTGATGACCTCGACTTGTATAGTTCAGAAAGGTCGTTCGTGCTCTTCACGAATTCGGAGGTGGCCGAATTGCGTACATATTAGCTAGGCTTATATGACGAATGTGTCTGAACTTAGAGAGTCCCAATATGAAGTGTACTCGTTGAGCACTTGGGTAGCCGATTAATTTTGATAAAAGATAATATTCGATATTATAATTATCAACTAGGATAATCAAGTGATATTGGATAACATTGATTATTTACTTTGACCTAATTGGATAAATTAGATTAATTCAATAATTACAGAAGGGCTTAATTGTAAAATCATAATTATCTCTACCATTTGAGGATATTATGGTAATTGTAAGTACGTAATAATATGTGGTTTTGGCTTGATTTAATTGGATTAATTCAGGGTGGCAAATATTTAACTAATCCATTTCCTAATCCTTGGCTTGATTTAATTGGATTAAATTAAAGTGGGAGACAATGGAGATTAGTCACACCTAATTATATATATTTGGAAAAATTAGATTAAGCCCACTTAAAAATTGATTACAACTTTTATTAATTAAAAATTGTCTAGGTTTTGCTATAAATAGCAAGCTTTAGGAAGGTTTTATTTACAAGAAAAATAACAGGTATAAGCAAATTCTTGAGAGATTATCCTAAGTTAGAGAAGTGTTTAGAGAAGCTTGTGAGGTCTCTATAATATTTCATCTAAGAGAAATCAAGATTGGATCTTTAAGTGAAGCTTGGAAGCATTGGAAACAAGATTAGATCTTGGAGTCAAGCTTGCATACATTGGTGGTTCTCCAACAATTTCAACAAAGGAGAAGTAGATTGGATCTTGCATCAAGCTTACTAGGTAATGTTTGATCTTCTCCTAAGCTATGTTCATTTGTGTATTAGATGCATGATCACATAACTTAATATTGAATAAGGCTAATCAATTGTGTTAGGATACTTTAGAAGTATAAACACAACATGCTTGTAATTAGGTCAAAAATGTTCATATTGGACATGGAACAATTAATTAGAGTTTGGAACTCTAGATTAAAGCTTAGTGCTATGGCTACCATTCTAAAATCACTTGACCACCTTTGGGTGACCTAGAATTATTCACGAGACATTTCTTATTGGGATTCTAATTTGGTTTGTGTATTGGATTCAAAATTTACGCAAGTGCGTATTTAGAATAAATTTATGTCTTTGTAAAAAGATTTGATATTTTGAAAAACTTGATTTTTATTCTATAACAGGTGTTAATGTTGGTTTTGAAATTAAAAATTAATTTTGGGTGTTTTTGAAGTGTTTAGGGAGAATTGGAAGTGATTAGGGTGAAATACCCTAATTGCTTCAGCTCACTGGAAAGTGAGCTGAAGCATTGAAAGAAAAGAATTCAAATGATAATAAAAAAAAGAACGTTGATGTTAGCTACAGTGAGCACGCGCACAGTGCGCGCGTGCACGGTAGCACGCGCGTACGCGCTCGACAATTTTGGTTTTGTTCGTTCGGGAGTTTCCGGACTCCGATTCAGTCCCGGTTTTTTCCTATACACTCGTAATGTAATAGAGTATTTCATTAAATAATTTAAAATTACATCCATACTTGATATCCATGGGTTAGACCCATTTCCACTGCCTGGGGCACCGATTTGACCCTAGGGGTTCCACAACTGTGTACTTATGGTTGCGTATTTCTAGAATAGGTTCTAGAATGACAGTAGACTTAGATATTGTTAAATTAGTTAAAACCATCGGGAACTGTTGTTCCGATTTTCTTGAAAAATCAAGATGGTTAGTGACTTATTTACTAAGTCACAATTAGTAATCTAAATAGATATCTATTTTGGATATAGTTATCTAGTAAGAATAGTTTCTTATGCAGTAAGAATTGACACGAATTAGTTAATGTCTCGAGATTCTTGACTGACATTAGGAAAACCCCATTAGTATTTTTTTATCTTATAATGACGTTTCTTGGCTTTAATGACTTTTAGAAGTCACGTGTCTGACACAGTTGCTAATCAATCATTTGCAATTGTTGTGAATAATTGAACACAAATTATAAAACTTAAGAAATGAGATGTGTATAGTTGTGTATAAAGAATATTGATTCTCACAATATGACAACTATAGGTATTGGATACTAGATCTTCTGTCTAGTTGTTTAAAATGATGTTTAATAACTGTTTTGATATTTGATATTTGATATCAGAACTTGTGACTATTGGATAGTTACTTGTTCTGTATAAACAGTTGTTACATATTTTAATACGACTAGTAGTGTCATTGATATAAAGATAAACATTAAGAAACTATTTGGTTAACTAAATAACTTATAACCGTGTTTTATGAGATTTTATCACATAAGCATTAGATGTTTATTCCGTATGGTAAAGGATGGTCTGATACGAGATCACACCATATATCCTTATCCATTTAATGAATATTATATTCAGGATTTGATTAAATCTCATTTAACCAATGATCATCATTGGACCACAAATTTATTAGACTAATACATTAGATGTATGTAGTTTAATGAATTAGAAATTGCCTCATGTAGTTTTCTTTACTCCGTAACTTAGTTAATGAATTATCATGACTTAGTTGCGTGTTTCTAAAAGAATATATATTGAACGTCTTGAATGGTTCGAGAACTTTCAATATGTTTCTGATGAAATGCAGATAGAATATTATGAATGGTTCCAAGATAATCTATTTGAAGTGTTGAAAACTATATATTTGAAATTCATCATGAATTTTTTGAATTGTTCAAAGATGTTTGATATGATCAAACATATGAATTTAAGGCAATTAGTTCTAAAGTTATTTAATGAATTTGATTCTTACTCGATATGATTCTTCTACGATTCCATCGTGATGGAATTGGTCAGTGGGAGAAATCGAATCTTATATGATATGATTCGTTTGATATTGAGTGTTACCGAATTAGTTTTCAGTACTCTTAGAGTTATGCTCCAGTAACACTAATTCATCTCTTTAATTAAGGTTCCATTCGTTCCTACAGTTACATATATGATATGTATAGTAGAAAATTTGAATCTTGAAAAGTTTGAGAATTGAAACTTTCTTTTGTATAATGGTTATATAATTGAAAGGACTTGCGCTCGGAGGTACAAGTAAAAGTTTATCATTTATTCTATTTAATAGAATATTGTATTCTATTTGATAGAATGTCTTTTCTACGATCCCGAGTAATAAAATTATTTTATTATTTGGTGTTTAACATCAGATGTTGACGATTGTAGAAAAGACTTGACTTATTTAAGTCAAATGTGAGAATGATACACTATAAATGGAAATACGTAATTAATAAGATGAAAAGACCCTTAGACTACTTCCGTATAAGTTTAATAGGATGTCAGAATTATTTAAAAAAGTATTTGATACTTAATGGTTCTGTTGTTTTCTTATTGAAGAAATTTATCCTATAACTTATAGTGGGAGCGATATTTGATATCGATTTCTGAAATTACCATCGAACCATAGATCTAAGATTGTTCATGGCTTACTACGATCAAGTTTTGAACTTGATTAAGCTTTCATTATGAATCGTTCATAAAATGTGCAAATTATTTGCGCAGCAAAAGCAAAGTGAGCTTGATAAAGGTTTGACCTTTAAAGTATGACAGTGGGAAAAGTTATACTCAGTGATCTATTGTAGATTCTGAGAAAACTTGTCTCTAGTCGCACTAATTGAACAATTAAAGATCTGTTGGTTAATGTTGATATTAAATTATGTATTTTGGCTAAAGAATGCAAAGTGGCATTCCTGAATATTTTCTTCGAATGAGAGATCTATTATGGTTTCTTTGTTTGAAGAGTATATTCTAGAATGGCCCTAGAGTTTGTATTCTGCTAAGATCACAGTTTGATATACTAGCTTATAGAGCCTATTGTAGACTCGGATTCTCTAATTTTGATACAGTCAGATTGTCTGATTTTATCAAAATATAGAGAATACATATATGATAGTAGGGTCAATGGGAGCGTACAAATTTCTTTCTAACGACATTATAATTATTAATGTAATAATGAAATGTTTGTGAGGTAAAAGGTTTACCTAAGTCTTCTTTTCTCCATGAAAGTAGTGGGAGTAGTCTTTGATATATTTGATATAAAGTTTTATATATGATATAAAACTAAGAGACTTGTGAGATACTCATATTAGTCGCGTATTAGATATGATCTAATAAAGGACACAGTAAGATTATTTGTATGACAGTTAGTATAACTTGTTGGACAATTATGACCCATAGCGTCACTATTTGTACAGATCATGGTGTTGTTGTACAAATTAACTATGTGACAAAGGAAATTGCTCTTTTATCATTTGTGATTAGATCACCAAGATGTATAAATGATAGAAGGTCCATATGATTAGTTCCGGATTGAGATGATATGAGACAGTATCAATCCACGATGATTTAATCATTAAATATCCCATAGTTAGAGTATTATCGAGATTGGACATCGATAATGTGTAAAAGACTAGTATTACACTTGTGCGCGTTGTGAGGGCATAACGACATAGTTCTCATATATTTGGGTATAGGATACTCATGCAAGTGTAGTAGGAGGTTGTGTTTACCGATGGTACGGGAAACAGTTTTGCTCTGGATAGACCCCTCAGAATTCCATTGGTAGTATGACTATGTGTCTATGGAAGTCCGAATCCGGGTAGGTGTATTTGGTCTTAACCTGAGACTTGCACCGCTAATACTTGCGACAATCAATATACTTTGGTTTTGGTCGTCCAAGGCTTTAACAGGTTCTGTGTATGCCTCTTCTGGGTATATTGAAAATTGTAGTGTATTGGGTGTGATGTCGAGATGGAAGTATCACTCCAGTCATAGTGGAGATGATGATCACGTAGGATACGGTATTGGTGCTCTTATGTACTACAGTCATCGGGATAATATGACTAGGTCATGATTATCCTATATAGAGACTAGTTACCAGAGATCTGATATGTGCTTCGTACGGGGCAGACACATTTCCAGCCCCAGGCCTTGCACGTGACATCCGATGCTGTATCGAAATACGCAATACTACGTATACTACGTCTGATATAGATCACATATTCCAGTAAGGATATTTCTGGAGAATTGGGTAGGCATGGCGCTTTGCTAGAAGCCAACCTTGTCTTGTAAATCGGTAAAAATGTAGTCCTAGGTACTTACGTGTTCGGATAGTCCGACGACCGGATTTACTGCCAACATATCAGGGGATCTCATGGGTCGCTTTCCGAAGATTCACCGATGACGTATGACTCGCACTTTATTAATCTGGGATTAATTAATGAGAGAGATAAAATTAATCTGGGATTAATTACGGAGATATTTTATCTGGGATAAAATATTATTTAAAGAGAGAGAACGATTAAATTGGAATTAATCGATAAATTAATAGATTCGATATATTAAACGAAATTGGATTTCGACGCGGAATTGAAATTAGATTTTAATTCGGGCAAACGAATTAATTTAGAATTAATTCGTTAGCGACAGGAATAGTAATTTTGCTAGGCAAAGTTATTTAATTAAATTAGATTTGATTCGTCGCAACGGAAAATTCGTTAATTTGGAATTAACGAACCCGAGCCCGGGAGTGTTTGCAGGCGCACTCACATTGCGAATTTAAGTACGGCCCATAAGTCACATCAAGCGTCAAATCATTAGTCATTCTTGTGATGTAAGTCACATCACTTTGAGTGATTGACACAATGTCACTATTCATGATTGATGTAAGTGGTTGGAAAAGCTTTTGAAAGCTTGAAAGACATTTAGCATTATTTTAATATAATGGTATTTGACTTTTGAAATTGTGTATTGGATACACAATTCTTAACACACCAAACACATCTTCTTCATCTATCTCTCTCTCCCAAATTCACATGTTGTATTTTAATATAATGGTATTTGAGCTTGATGTATTCACATGTTGTTTCTTGCTTGATAATTGACCGGCATAAACACACACGTATAACGCAAGCGCACATATCGTTCAAGTAGTATAAAAATATCGATCCCACGAGAACTTAATTCCTACTGTTGTTATTAATTATTGAATCTATTTATTTACAAATATCTAATTGAGGGTGAAGAGAATGATTGTTTGATTGGTTGAATGTGGTTTTACAAAATAAATAAATAAAAAGACAAAAGAAAATACTAAGGAAAATAACAAAAAAACACAAAGATCTAGGGTCGTGAATCATTCTAATATCATTTAAAAGATGAAGTGGTTATTTTATGTTTGTGTAATAAATCAGTTTACTAACCTGGAACACTAAATTATGCAAAAGCCTCTGTCGATGGTCAGAGGCAATACCCAGTTTAACCCAATTGAACCATATGTCTATGTCAACCAAATTATCTGGATTCATTAAGTTTAAGTTCCAATTATGGCTACCCCCGCCCGACAGGTATATTCCTATCTTGTAAGGAAATCTATTAAAGGGTTATCTATCCTCAAGGAAGATCGTGGGCTATTAAGTCTAAGGCTGAAACCTAAAATCCATATGTCTAGTTCATTTTAGATTTACCACATCAATCTTATTGGTGATCAGACAACAAGAAGCATTAAGCTTAAGACTTAATAAGTAAACCTTTAAATTACCCAAACTATAAAATGACCCCTTATAAACCGGTGATATTAGAATTCATCACAACCCCAGATAACTAACACATAACTAGGGCTAGTAACAACTTAAAAGTAAAAGACATAAAGTAAAAATACTGAAAAGTAAAAGACATAAAGTAAAACTGAAAAGTAAAATAAAATAAAATGCTAAGGTAAAAGGAATTACTTTTACTACTACTAATTTAGATATCTCCCATAATAATATATAACTTGTGATAATAATACCAACCGACCATATAGGCGGTATCCTGATTAAGTCAAATTAAGTCCAACCAGCCATAAAGGCGGAACCAAAATTAAATTGCCAACCGACCAATCTGGCGGTATCCTTTATTAGTCAGGTTTAAACCAGATTAAAATGAATTACCAACCCCGACCAATCTGGCGGTATCCTTTTTAAGTCAATATTTTAAATAGTGAATATATTATTTTTAAGGGAGATTAATCTAAATAGTAACAGTAAAAGAATTACCTTTCACCCTAGCTGGAGAAGTTACCTCCTCATGGTAAATAGTAAAAACTGTAAAAAAGTAAAAAGTAAAAATTGAATTACTATTATTACAAAACGTAATTAAAATTATTTACAAAACTAACACTAAAAATAAAAAAAACTAAAAAAACTAAAGAATCTAGAGAGAGAAACTCTCTCTTTAGAAGGAATTGAAGAGAGAGGAAGGTGCACTGAATTCTGAAATCTCGAGCTCAATTTATAGGCCTCGGTAGGATCCAGCGTCGCGACGCCAGGTCCTCAGCGTCGCGACGCCGGATTTGTCGACGTGGCACGCTCTGGTTCGCTGGTTTGAAGATTCTGGATAAGATGATAAGGTGACACGTGGCAGAGTGGTTGGGCTTCAATTATTGTGACACGTGGCGGCTTCTGATTGGTCGCTGAGATTCTTATCCGCCACGTGTCAGATAAGGATAGGATATCCAATTATTGATGCTGACGTGGCGGTGACGTGGCGACGACGTGGGAAAGAGACTGTCGGCACCATAGAATTGCGATACGTGTCGCTTCCTGATTGGCTGATGATG
Source organism: Zanthoxylum bungeanum (assembly GCA_019454045.1). Taxonomy (NCBI): domain Eukaryota; kingdom Viridiplantae; phylum Streptophyta; class Magnoliopsida; order Sapindales; family Rutaceae; genus Zanthoxylum; species Zanthoxylum bungeanum. The sequence goes on from SKCR01049113.1 coordinate 23,149, forward strand.
ATGTGGCACGACACGTGGCAATTTGACTTGTTGACTTGCTGACGTGGCTGATGACATGGCGGTGATGTGGCGACGACGTGGCGATGATGACTGTCGGCACCGTAGGATGCTGACACGTGGCACGGCGCACGTTAGCAGATCGGCTGTGATGGTGACACGTGGCACGACGCATTTTAGCAAAGTCAAACTTTTCTCATATTCTGATTTGTGGACCCGGCGCACGTTAGCACTGTTCGGCGCATTTTAGACGTCGCGACGCTGAACCTTGGGCGTCGCGACGCGCTTAAGACCAAAATATCCCTATTGACGCATTTTTGTCTGTTTTTGCCCCAAATTGCCTCCAATGCTTTCCAAACTTTATTTATCTACAAAATAACACAAAACATATCAAAACGTTCACAAAACTCAAGAAACTATACAAAATATTAGGTTAAATGAGTGGAAATATTGATATAAATACCACTCATCACACCCCCAAACCTAACATTTTGCTAGTCCTCGAGCAAAACATAGAGTAAAATAACATAAATAAATTAACTAAGCCACTTTCGTAGGGATCACGGTTGCATTTAGCGTATGCAACAAGCCTTTAAACCCCTAGGTGTCCCTAGTGGACGAGTTGTAGTCTCGTGAGGGCTTACAGCAATGATACCCACAAACATTTTTACAAAAGTAAAAAGTTAGTTAAAACTAATGCACACAAAAGCAAAAAGACAAGCGAAAAGAGAATAAAGATGTTAGTGACTAATCAGGTGAAACTTCTACTCCAAGTTACTAGTTGTTTTGTTTCATTCTAAATTACCGAATAAGTAAATTCTCTGATTGTTTTTACCATTCTTCATATACACAGCCAACAAAATATTAATCAACTCATTTTTGCCCACAACAGTCATAAGTGCAGTTGATAAGAGAGTAATATTTTTGTCCTAAAGTTCTATCAGATTTCACACATTTTTATAGCAATGGAATAATTTTTCTCATTTTCTGATTTTTTCTTTGATTTTTCTCTATTTTTTATTTATATACAATATCTTCCATCTATGTAGCGAGTGTTGGGTCGGTGACTCCCAAACCAGTTGGCTTTAGGGCACCAGGTGTTAAGACACCCCTACGGACTTAATTACTCAGACTTCAGATATATATATTTTTGCAGCATCTTTGATCCATGTAATGAGCTTTGGGCCAATGACTCCCAAACCAGTTGGTTTTAGGGCATTAGGTGTTAAAACACCCTTACAGACTTAATAACTCGGATCTCAGAAGTTTTTTTTTTTTTTTTTTTTTTTTTTACTCCACTGCTTTTTGAGATGCTTCCTCCAATTAAACGAGCACTGAATATTACAAACTTTTCAATTTAGCTCATGTCCGTATGTTACTATATATGTTGATAATATTTGCTAACTGAACATATGAAGATTCCTTTTAGTCCGTTTTAAGGAGATTTACAAATTAAATAATTCAAAATGAAATAAACAAAAATTAACTTGTTTCGAAAATAGGCTTGAGATACGTCTCAGGAATGGAAACTCCTTACTCAGCTATCTCTTACCAATTTCACTTTTTTAGTCAAAATAAAAACACAAAATATTTTTGTAATTTTTGAAAATTTTTCAATTTTTTTTGTATTTTTCGAAAAATTTTGGACTAAAAATAAAAATAACACACAAACTAAAAACAAGGTACTAATCAACTAATTCCCTCCCCCAAACCTAAATGAGACATTGTCCCCAATGTCTTAAACAGTAAAAGGAGAGTTAAGAAGGTCGTACCTGGTTAGCTGAAATCTACAGGAAATTAAAGGTTAAGATCCAGATTAATTCGACGCCTCTTACCACGATCGTCCTCGGACCAATTTATCTTTGAAAGGATAGGGTCAACTTGAGGTTCATAGGCTATGAGTTGGTCTATTAATCCGGAGCAGTTCTGGCAGTAAGAGGAGTTCTTTCATAGGTTTTGACACGAACCCATTTCTCCGAGCATCATCAAGAACACACAAAGAAAATCATAAAATCCATCAAAGTTGAGCAGTCCAAGCGGTTTCTGGTGTATGTTCAGGTTCGCCCAAGATAGAACTATAAAAATTTCCTCCAATGTACCCAAGCCACATGGCAAAGCGATAAAAGCATCAGCACGGTTAATCATTTCTACAAGTCGTTCAGACATACCTGGCACGATCAATTCCTCTCCGTTTGATGATCCAATAAGATTTGCCTATGCCAAGGGTTTTGGGATGATTCCCAAAACGTTACTCCCTCCTTTCTGTACAGCCTTTGAAACGATCCCCATAAGTCCGAGATTGCCTCCGCCATATATTAAGTGCATATTCCTTGCTGCTAAGACTCGACCCAATTCATGTGCTGCTTCTACGTATTGTGGCTTAGTACCAACACTAGTACCGCAAAAACACAGATGTTTTCAACTCGTCTTCTTGAAGTGGCTTCCATTTTTTTATGTATTTCTTTCTCAACTCGGGATGCCTTCAAAAATGTAATGACGGGCTGAATTTATAGTACCTGAAAAAGGGTGAGTAATAATAGCACTAGTATCTTCCAAAGAAGCTTTGTTAGCTAAACAACAAAAGAAATCGTGAAAGGTCAAAAAGTCTGGATCCTGTCTACAAAAATAAAGATAATTACAATAGAAAAGCGAATCAAAGCAATAATTAAGACAACGGAATTGTGTACGCAATACGCTACTCGTTTGGTATATAATCCATTAGGATGCGTTTCAAGAATCCATTCATTATTCAGCCATCGCTAATGAATTAGCTTTCATTTTTGCCAAAAACCATTCCTTCTGTCTAAAAATGCTCCGTTTGTGCTTTTCCCTACCAAAATAACACACAAAATTAAATAGTTCACACAAAATATAAATATTACAACAAATTGCATGGGTTGCCTCCCTGCTAGCGCTAAATTTTTCGTCTTCAGCCAGACGTGACCGAAATTCATCTGTTAAGGAGGTTTCAATGTCGTTTTAGATGTCCGATCAAAAACAATCCCGTGAGCGTTGCTTTTGAAGGGTCTCTTCCAACGGTAAGGTGGCAAAAAGAGTTTTGTCCCATTTAGTGCTCGTGCTACCTTTTTGCTCCTTGTTGTTCCAGTGGTTCCTGCAAAGAAAGAAAGAAAATCAGGAGGTCTTATATGGTGCTTGACTTGGAATGGAAGTTCCATTCTGTCAAGCTTCTGGGTGATATCTTTGATTTGTACTCCCCAAAACAGCGATGTTTCTCCTGAATGCTCTGGATCTTTATTAAGGTCAGACATTTGCTCCTCTATTTGCTCTGCATCTTGCTCCACCTTTTCTTCACAGATGTATTGTAAAATTTTTGTATTCAGCTCTTCATCTGTCATCTGTGAAATACATGCTTCAAAATTGTCAACTTGATGATGCAAAGATGTTTCTGACATTAGGTTTTCATCCTCTGATACGACTAGAATGGATGGTTCAGGTAGATCTTCATCAAACATCATGGTAAAGCATGCTCCAAGATCTTCATTTTGAGGATTGAAAGTTTGATCCTCCGTTGTTGGTGCAGTTGGTACAAATAGATCAGCTTCATCCTCGTCAGAATCTGAATAATAAAAGTCAAATTGAGACTTTACCGGTTCGGGCTCCTGAACTGATACCTCTGGTTGTTGATACTGCTCAGCCTCCTCCTCTGTTAAAGTGTCATTGTGAAATGATTGGTATTTGAAGGCTTCATCAGTGTCATCTGAAACTGGTTCTTGAGGTATGTAGTCCTGGTTTTCTGTGAATTGTCTCATTTGATCTGTCATCCTCTGAATGAATTCTGATTGTCTCTGAATACTTTCAAATTGTTTCTGGCTTGTTTCAAGCATTTCATCCAACTTTTGTTTCTCGAACATATCTTTGAGCATGTTTAACAATTGATCTTCCTCTGATGGTTCTGGTTGTTGATGAAAATCGCATATGGATGGTGGATAAGATGGAAAAGGTGATGGTTTTTCATACTTTGAATGATTCTGAAAATTCTGCCACTCTGAAAGGTATATACATTGATCGCTCGGGTGGTTACATATCACATATTACACATCTTCCCATTTCGTTCTGTTGAGCAAATGTAGAATTGTTTGGTTCTGGCATCCAGTGATAATTGTTGGGCTGGACAACAGGCCTCAGAAAACCGGACTGTTTCTCCCAGATGTGGGGTGTATCTTCTTGTAAAGCTCGTAATCTCTCAATCTCCCAGTAGTGTTCCATTTTTTTCAATCACCTGAAAAAGAAAGAAATAAAAATTACAGATAAAAATAAAGAAAATTAGATACAAGTAAATTATATAGCTTCAAAATTAACAACTCAAAAATATAAGTCCCCGGCAACGGCGCCAAAAATTTGACCGGCGTAAACACACACGTATAACGCAAGCGCACGTATCGTTCAAGTAGTATAAAAATATCGATCCCACGAGGACTTAATTCCTACTGTTGTTATTAATTATTGAATCTATTTATTTACAAATATCTAATTGAGGGTGAAGAGAATGATTGTTTGATTGGTTGAATGTGGTTTTACAAAATAAATAAATAAAAAGACAAAAGAAAATACTAAGGAAAATAACAAAAAAACACAAAGATCTAGGGTCGTGAATCATTCTAATATCATTTAAAAGATGAAGTGGTTATTTTATGTTTGTGTAATAAATCAGTTTACTAACCTGGAACACTAAATTATGCAAAAGCCTCTGTCGATGGTCAGACACAAATACCCAGTTTAACCCAATTGAACCATATGTCTATGTCAACCAAATTATCTGGATTCATTAAGTTTAAGTTCCAATTATGGCTACCCCCGCCCGACAGGTATATTCCTATCCTGTAAGGAAATCTATTAAAGGGTTATCTATCCTCAAGGAAGATCGTGGGCTATTAAGTCTAAGGCTGAAACCTAAAATCCCTATGTCTAGTTCATTTTAGATTTACCACATCAATCTTATTGGTGATCAGACAACAAGAAGCATTAAGCTTAAGACTTAATAAGTAAATATTTAAATTACCCAAACTATAAAATGACCCCTTATAAACCGGTGATATTAGAATTCATCACAACCCCAGATAACTAACACATAACTAGGGCTAGTAACAACTTAAAAGTAAAAGACATAAAGTAAAAATACTGAAAAGTAAAAGACATAAAGTAAAACTGAAAAGTAAAATAAAATAAAATGCTAAGGTAAAAGGAATTACTTTTACTACTACTAATTTAGATATCTCCCATAAAATAATATATAAACTTGTGATAATAATACCAACCGACCATATAGGCGGTATCCTGATTAAGTCAAATTAAGTCCAACCAGCCATAAAGGCGGAACCAAAATTAAATTGCCAACCGAGCAATCTGGCGATATCCTTTATTAGTCAGGTTTAAACCAGATTAAAATGAATTACCAACCGACCAATCTGGCGGTATCCTTTTTAAGTCAATATTTTAAATAGTGAATATATTATTTTTAAGGGAGATTAATCTAAATAGTAACAGTAAAAGAATTACCTTTCACCCTAGCTGGAGAAGTTACCTCCTCATGGTAAATAGTAAAAACTGTAAAAAAGTAAAAAGTAAAAATTAAATACTATTATTACAAAACGTAATTAAAATTATTTACAAAACTAAAAACTAAAAATAAAAAAAAAACTAAAAAAACTAAAGAATCTAGAGAGAGAAACTCTCTCTTTAGAAGGAATTCAAGAGAGAGGAAGGTGCACTGAATTCTGAAATCTCGAGCTCAATTTATAGGCCTCGGTAGGATCCAGCGTCGCGACGCCAGGTCCTCAGCGTCGCGACGCCGGATTTGTCGACGTGGCACGCTCTGGTTCGCTGGTTTGAAGATTCTGGATAAGATGATAAGGTGACACGTGGCAGAGTGGTTGGGCTTCAATTATTGTGACACGTGGCGGCTTCTGATTGGTCGCTGAGATTCTTATCCGCCACGTGTCAGATAAGGATAGGATATCCAATTATTGATGCTGATGTGGCGGTGACGTGGCGACGACGTGGGAAAGAGACTGTCGGCACCATAGAGTTGCGACACGTGTCGCTTCCTGATTGGCTGATGATGATGTGGCACGACACGTGGCAATTTGACTTGTTGACTTGCTGACGTGGCTGATGACATGGCGGTGATGTGGCGACGACGTGGCGATGATGACTGTCGGCACCGTAGGATGCTGACACGTGGCACGGCGCACGTTAGCAGATCGGCTGTGATGGTGACACATGGCACGGCGCATTTTAGCAAAGTCAAACTTTTCTCATATTCTGATTTGTGGACCCGGCGCACGTTAGCACTGTTCGGCGCATTTTAGACGTCGCGATGCTGAACGCTTGGGCGTCGCGACGCGCTTAAGACCAAAATATCCCTATTGACGCATTTTTGTCCGTTTGTGCCCCAAATTGCCTCTAATGCTTTCCAAACTTTATTTTATCTACAAAATAACACAAAACATATCAAAACGTTCACAAAACTCAAGAAACTATACAAAATATTAGGTTAAATGAGTGGAAAATAGTGATATAAATACCACTCATCAATAATGTTCCTTGGGACCTTAGAGAAACCCAACATAACTGTTTGACAGTTAATGTGTCTTTTATATATATAGTATTCATCTTTCGTAAAAGATGATACCTTTGTCGAAAGAGAGATTGATTAGAAGTCTAGTCAATCTTATGCATCATAGGATGATGGCGTAATGAATACTATATTATGTGCAATTAAAGATATCAATTTAATCGTAACTGTTACGAGTTATTTTAATATGTTGCAGACCATATGATAGATCTTGAAACATGTTCTTTGTTATCTTAGAGATATTAAGAATAAGTTTCTTATTCATGGAGAATTTAGTCTGCAACCATAAGGTTAGATTAGTTGTGATCCTAATTATGACATTAGATGGTCTATGTCATATAAAGTCAGAAAAAGATGCAGTGGGGTGTCACCGTTGATTCTACTAAACTGGTGGAATCAGTTATAACTTATGGATTATTGACTTATGAAGTTGCATAGTGACCTTATAGATTAGAAGTTTTCATATTAGTGTAGTGCTTGCAGTTGTCTCATAGTATTTGGATTTGATCTCTAAATACATAGACAACTCGGTAGCTATAGCACAATACTGATATAGTGTCTGAGTCATATTCATGTAGAACTTGGGTTCTACAAAATATGAGTGATGTTGGCAAGGAAAACAATTGGGTTTTTTTTGACAGACTCAATTTGTTAAAGCGGGCTTACTTGTTGTTGCCTACCTCTTGAGTGCTAGGTGAGTGATGAGTGGTAAATCTATCACTATTTCCCACTCATTTAACCTAATATTTTGTATAGTTTCTTGAGTTTTGTGAATATTTTGATGTGTTTTGTGTTATTTTGTAGATAAATAAAGTTTCAGGACATTCTGGAGGTGATTTGGAGCAAAACAGTAAAAATTGGACAAATGGCATTTTGGTAATTTTGGCGCGTCGCGACGCCTAACGTGCACCGGGTCATGCTAATGTGCGCCGGGTCAATGGGTCAGAATATGAAAATTTTGACTTTGCTAACGTGCGCCGTGCCACGTGCCATCATCACAGCCGATTTGCTAACGTGCGCCACGATTTATTTTACTATTAACTAATAATTGTCATTTGGCAGGTACTAGTGCTATTATTTTACTCACCCTTTTCAGGTGTTATAAATTTAACTCATCATTGCACTTTTGAAGACATCCAGAGTAAAACATGGAAGTCACTTCAAGAAGACGAGTTGAAAATATCTGTGTGTTTTGCGGTAGTAGTGTTGGTACTAAACCATAATACGTAGAAGCAGCACAAGAATTGGGTCGAGTCTTAGCTGTAAGAAATATGCACTTAGTATATGGTGGAGGCAATCTTGGACTTATGGGGATCGTTTCAAAAGTTGTACAGGAAGGAGGCAATCAAGTTTTGGGAATCATCCCAAAACCCTTGGCGGAGGCAAATCTTATTGAATCATCAAACGGAGAGGAACTGATCGTCCCAGGTATGTCCGAACGACTAGTGGAAATGATTAACCGTTCTGATGCTTTTATTGGTTTGCCATGTGGCTTGGGCACATTGGAGGAAATTTTTATAGTGCTATCTTGGGCGAACCTGAACATACACCAGAAACCAATTGGGTTGTTTAACGTTGATTGATTTTATGATTTTCTTTGTGTGTTTCTTGATGATGCCCGGAGAAATGGGTTCGTGTCAAAACCTTTGAAAGAACTACTTTTTACTGCCAGAACTGCTCCGGATCTAATTGACCAACTCTTAGCCTATGAACCACAAGTTGACCCTATCCTTTCAAAGATAAATTGGTCCGAGGACGATCGTGGTAAGAGGCGTCGGATTAATCTGGATCTTAACCTTTAATTTCCTGTAGAATTTCAGCTAACCATGTATTATCTTCTAAACTCTTCTTCTACTGTTTAAGACATTGGGGACAATGTCTCATTTAGGTTTGGGGGAGGGAATTAGTTGATCAGTACCTTGTTTTTAGTTTGTGTGTTGTTTTTAGTCCAAAATTTTTCGAAAAATACAAAAAAAAAATTGAAAATTTTTCAAAAATTACAAAAATATTTTGCGATTTTTGTGTTTTTATTTTGACTAAAAATGTGAAATTGGTAAGGGATAACTGAGTAAGGAGTTTCCACTCCTGAGACGTAACTCAAACCTATTTCGAAACAAGTTAATTTTTGTTTATTTCCTTTTAAATTATTTAATTTGTGAATTCTCCATAATACTGACTAAAATGGATCTTCATATGCTCAGTTGGCAGGTATTATCAACATACTTGGAAACATACGGACATGAGCTGTAATTGAAAAGTTTGTAATATTCAATGCTCTAGTTTAATTGGAGGAAGCATCTCAAAAAGTGATGGAGTAAAAAAAAATATATGAGATCCGAGTTATTAAGTTTGTAAGGGTGTTTTAACAGCTAGTACCCTAAAACCAACTGGTTTGGGAGTCACTGGCCCAAAGCTCGCTACATGGATCAAAGATGCTGTAAAAATATATATATCTGAAGTCTGAGTAATTAAGTCCTTAGGGGTGTCTTAACACATGGTGCCCTAAAGCCAACTGGTTTGGGAGCCACCGACCCAACACTCGTTACATAGAAGGAATGTATTGTATATAAATAAATAAATAAAAAATCAAAGAAAAAATCAGAAAAATGAGAAAAATTATTCCATTGCTACAAAAAGGTGTGAAATCTGATAGAACTTTAGGACAAAAATATTACTCTCTTATCAACTGCACTTATGACTGTTGTGGGCAAAAATGAGTTGATTAAAATTTTTTTGGCTGTGTATATGGAGTATGGTAAATATAATCGGAGAATTTACTTATTCAGTAATTTAGAATGAAACAAAACAACTAGTAACTTGGAGTAGAAGTTTCACCTGATTAGTCACTAACTTCTTTATTTTCTTTTCGCTTGTCTTTTTGCTTTTGTGTGCATTAGTTTCACTACCTTTTTACTTTTGTAAAATATTTGTGGGTATCATTGCTATAAACCCTCACGAGACTACAACTCATCCACTAGGGACACCTAAGGGTTTAAGGCTTGTTGCATATGCTAAATGCAACCGTGATCCCTACGAAAGTGGCTTAGTTAAATTTATTATGTTATTTTATTTTGTGTTTTGCTCGAGGACTAGCAAAATGTTAGGTTTGGGGGTGTGATGAGTGGTAAATATATCACTATTTCCCACTCATTTAACCTAATATTTGTATAGTTTCTTGAGTTTTGTGAATATTTTGATGTGTTTTGTGTTATTTTGTAGATAAATAAAGTTTCAGGACATTCTGGAGCTGATTTGGAGCAAAACAGTAAAAATTGGACAAAGGACATTTTGGTAATTTTGGCGCGTCGCGACGCCTAACGTGTGTTTCTTGATGATGCCCGGAGAAATGGGTTCGTGTCAAAACCTTTGAAAGAACTACTCTTTACTGCCAGAACAGCTCCAGATCTAATTGACCAAATCTTAGGCTATGAACCACAAGTTGACCCTATCCTTTGATCATTGGATGACTTGAAACAATTGGGAAATGTTGATTTGTAATTCAATTGGATTGAAAATGAAATCGGATTATAAAACCCCAAAATGTCGTGAGTATAGTAGCATGAAAATGTTTGATTTTTGATTAAAATGTGTTGGACATGTTTTGATGTTAATGAGGATAATTAATTGTGTAAATTGATGTTTTAGAAATGTTAATTTGGGTAATTAACTATGACAATACACTTTGGTTAATTGAGTTATAAAATTTGGAATTTGGTAATTTAATTAATTGGGCGTATTTGGAAATTGGGCTTTAGAAGTTGTAATTGGGCTTATTGGGCTTGGTTGTACCAAGTTAGGTTTAGGCTAAATTGGTTGGATCCAATTGGGCGCAAAACCATATCCATAAAGTCCAATTATGACTTAAAGACCTTTAATATTTAATTGGGCCTAATGGGCCTAAATTGGTTTCTTGGCAAATAAGGGTGATTCCTTAAATGGGCTTTGGTATTTGGGTTTGACCCATGTTGACCAAAAGTCCATGCCTTAGAAATAATTAAAGCCCATTGGACTTTAAATTAAATTAACATTGGATGTAATCGGGCTTTGAGACCCGTAACGATTAGATTTGGAATCTAAGTCGTAAAGGTTCGTTAATAATGTGTAATATTTAATTTGGAATTAAATAGTGAATTAGTATTAAATACATATTAAATTGGATTTAATGTTGTAGTTTAATTTAATTCAAGAATTCGTACTTTGAGTACTTATTCGCAAAACGAGTTTGACTCGAGCAAAATCAAATCGTTGTTTGAACATTGGATGGTCATTAATATCAGATTAATTAATTGGATTAGATTGATTGATAACATGCTTGTGTGAATACATGGTTGCGATGCATGAATAATGTATATCAGATGGATATTAGATGGGTGGGGCAATTTTGGAAATTGTTGTAATAAATTTAGAATTTATTAATTGGACCTGCGTGTCCAGCCTATTACCTCCTTACTCTATGTATTCTCTTCTCACCTATTCCCCTCAATGTAAATGAGGTTTCTTTAGAAGTGTTATGTAACGGGTAGAAGTAATACTTGTGCTAGCGAGAGAGAAAGTGAGAGATTTGTTCTAGGAACAATGTTTAAGTGTCCATCCGCATATCATTATTATATTTATTTATATGTGCCTTATTATGTGTTTAGAATGCATGTTTAATGGTGTATGATGATGAGACCTTAACAAAGATAATAAATTGGTTGCCAATTGCACGCGAAAAACCCTCAACATCATATAAGCGTTTTTCCTTCCATTGAGTGATTCTTACTCAAGATCCAAGACTGGCATTGGTTTGTTGGCCAAAGTCAAGGCCTTTGTCTGTCGAGGATGTGTTTGAATCATGAAGGCTTTGTTCCATATTGGTGTCTTGTCCAAGTTGTGATTTGTTGGCCAAAGTCAATATCACTTCTTGTCCATCGACATTGATTACGAAGCTTTCCAAGGTCAATGGGTTCCGCTTAACTGGGATCACTAGTTTGTTGTGCCAAAGCCAAGGCTTAGTTGATTCAGAAGAAGAAGGTTAGGCAATATATTAGATATATTGGCATATATAGGATATATGTTTCGGACTTGGATGTCCACCTACTGGATCTAGGAATTGGATGGGATCCAATTGATCTTAGAGATCTACCTAGTTAATTATCATACAATTTGTTGGCCAAAGTCAAGATTGTGTGTTATTTAACGGGATCCTAGCCCACTAGGAAACAAGGTTTCCCGAGTACTCCACAGAGCGTTAGAGGCTCGCCGAAAAATAGTGAGAGACAAGTATTAAATTTGCAATATTCGTTTAGTTACTTGCCATACGCGCTCATTACAAATATTTCGTCAAATAATTAATATATTAGTTGGACTAATATTTAATGTTGTTTTAAATAAACAGTTGGACTGTGTTCAAACCATGTCAATTAATAGTTGATTTTATAATTGGATTATAGTAATCAATATAATTGAATTTAATCAATTAAATTATAGTTGATTATATAGTTGGACTATAGTAATCATTATAATAAATAGTACCTAAAATCGTTGATTAAATAGTTGGACTATTAGAATCAAGATAATTGAAAGATTAGTGTTTAAAACATAATCCTGAGTGAAAATGTATTTAAACGACTTTAATTTTCAAATTGGGAATAATGAATCAGGATAGTCCTGAAAACTAAGAAGTTACTTTATTTGATAAAATAACATCTTAGGCCTAAGCCCGGAGTTAAGCAAATAGTAGAGCATGATCTTTGGAAGATTCATGTAATGATAACTTTAGTGCTTAATCCATTAAGCTTGCCAAATAGACTCCTTAAATTCTTATTCAGAACTAAGGATTAGATCCTTATAGTATGATAATGAAATTGAAGGATCTTCATAGATCTATCTTTAGATCTTAGAAGTACTAAATTGCAATAGTAAACTCTTGGAGAGTTAATGGCTATTCTCAATGAGACAAAGCCAAAGTTTGCAATAAGGCAAGAAGCGCAAGGCGCAGCTTACTTCGATATTCTAGAAGGCCAAGGCTTGGCCAAAGGCTTCTGAAGTGTGAAAAAGGGCAAAGCCAAAATCATTATAATCTTCTGGGAAGACAAATGATATATCCCAAGATGTCTGCCTAAATATGGCAAACGGGGATACGGAAGCGTGACTGCCGTATGGACAAGGCAGACATGAAGGAATTGAAGACGGTGCAAGGCTCCGACTTCAAATATGTTAGTCATATAAATATGTTCACTACTAGTATTAAAATTGGATTTTAGATACTAAGTGTGGTACATAAATATGTACTGATGTGCAGAATCTGCTGACAAGCAGGATACTGACTTCAGATGAGATTAATCTGTGAATCGAAAATGGGACGAGAGTCGCTGTTTTAACCATAGATACCTAAGTTTAGGAACTACCCTTTGGGTGTGTACTTATATTAGGAAACTGTTACAATGTAACTAGTTTGACTAGATACATTATCTCTATATCAGAGTATAATTCGTTACGGATATACCTTTATATTCTAGAACACTAAAGTGTTTCATTTTATAAAGATGATATTGAGATAAACACATTAGATGTGAATAACAGTATTTATATTTTGAATATAAATAAATCTCACACGTATAACATGACAAACAAATAGCTCAAACTGAATTAATCAGTTGAGCTTATATGTGGCATTGTTGTCTGGGACACAATTAACAAGACTCGTATATCCACACTTTCGAATAGTGGGTACTAGGACAAATTTTATTCTAATCACATAAGTCTACAATCTAGTTTTATTAGGCAAGTGCTATAACACCTTTACTTGGTAAATGTAAGTGCCACCGATCTGTTAGCCCTCATTCATATTGAAGTAAGTGGGCCCATATCTAGCTAGCTAGATGTGGATATGAATATTTTGTTACCTTTAACTGAGTGCATCGCGTTATGGTTATGTGTTCTTTTGAACACAAATCGGAAACTTTGATGATTAAAAGAGTTCGACACATCGAAATTAACAAACATGATCGGCTAAAAGTGTAAAACCATAATGTTGGACCATATGAAATACTTAAGCCAATAAGTTTCTCATATACTTGAAAGAGTATAAGTATTCTTGTAGGTTACTAATTAGTCCCAAGGAAAATTAAGCATATGAAATACAACAAAATGAATATATATAATAAAACTGAAGCATGGCGGAATCATACTTACAAAGCTTTTGTGATGAAAAGATGAACAAAGGTTGAAGCTCCAAGATCCTTGAAGTTTCGGCCAAGAGGAGAAAGAGTTGAAAGCTCCAAGCTTTTGTATTCCAAGCTCCAAGGTGGTTTCCCTATCACCTCCTTTGATTCCTTGCTTGTGCTAGCAAAAATGGAGAATGAGAAAACAATTTTCTGCCTTGTTGTGCAGCTCACGGCGTGAGCAAGAGAGGAAGAAGGAGAGTGTTTCACTTTTGATTTTCTTTTCTTTGCATGCCAAAAAACGTGAATGACCAAGGAAATGAAAAGTGAAGTGATATCTAATACCAAAAGAATTTTTTAATGCAAAAAATCCTTCCAAAACCGTGCATGGCTTTCCCTCCAAAATGAATCCATCATTTGCTATCATTACCATACTTTGAGATTAGAGACAATGCATCATCCCTAAAGGTGACTAGATACATTCACTATCTATTCGTATTAAGTAATGAGATATCGCGATGTGATTTGCGGATATCACTCGATTCAAAATACGAATGTGTCCGCAAACACTTTCGGGCTCGGTTTCGTTAATTCCAAATTAACGAATTTCCGTCGCGACGTGAATTAAATAATTACGCCTTGCGAAATTACTATTCAGTTCGCTAATGAATTAATTCTAAATTAATTCGTTTGCCCGAATTAAAATCCGATTTTAATTCCGCGTCGAAATCTAATTTCGTTTAATAATATATCGAATATATTATTTTATCGATTAATTCCAGATTAATCGATCTCTCTCTCTCTCTCCTAATAAGGCATTTTATCCAAGATAAAGTTCTCTCTCGTTATTAATCCAAGATTAATAAAGTTCGAATCAAACATCATAGGTGAATCTTCAGGAAGCGACCCAAGAGATCTCCGGATATGTTGGCAGTAAATACGGTCGTTGGATAATCCAAACACGTACGTACCTCGTACTACGTTTTTACCGATTTACAAGACAAGGTTGGCTTCTAGCAAAGCGCCATGCCTACCCAATTCTCCAGAAATATTCTTACTGGAATATTAGATCTATATCAAGCGTAGTATACCGTAGTATTGCGTACATCGATCCAGTATCGGACGATCACATGTTAGGCCTGGGGCTGGAAATGTGTCTGCCCCGTACGAAACATATATCGGACATCAAGCAACTAGTCTCTTTAAATCGGGCAATACTGACCTAGTCATATTGTCCCGACGGTTGCAACCTTTTATAGAGCACTAGTTCTGTATCCTGCGTGATCATCAACTCCATATGTCTGAAGTGACACTTCCATCTTGACATCACACCCAGTGCACTACGATTCCTGATAAACCCAGAAGAGGTGAACACAGAACCAGTTAAGGTCCCCCAACCACCAAAACCAAAGTTTACCTATTGTCGCAAGTACTAGCGATGCAAGTCTCAGGTTAAGACCATATACACCTACCCTGATGCGGCCTCCCATAGACACGCAGACATACTACCAATGGGATTCCGCGGGGTCTATCCAGAGCGAAGCTGTTTTCCGTACCATCGGTAAAACACAACCTCCTATCGCACTTGCATAAGTATCCTATACTTAAATATATGAGAACTATGCCGTTGTGCCCTCACAACATGCACAAGTGCAATACTAGTCTATTCCGCATTATCGATGTCCGATCTCGATAATACTCCGACTAGGGATATTTAATGATTTAAACCTTTATGTATTGATACTGTCTCATATCATCTCAATACGGAATTAATCATATGGACTTTCGCCATTTATATATCAAAGTAAATAAATTACAAAACGGCAAAAGGCAATTTCATTATCACATAGTTAATTTTGTACAATAATACAATATCATTTACAAAACAGTGACGCTATGGGTCATAATGTCTAACAATCTCCCACTTGGCCTATAGCCAGTCACTCAAGCATCTAATACCTGAACTATGTATATGTCGTTCAAACACTTGCGGATAAACAGCTTTCGTCAGCGGATCTGCAATGTTGTTATCTGATGCGACCTTCTCGACTTTTACATCGCCACGATGTATAATCTCCCGAATCAGATGGTAACGCCGAAGAACATGCTTGGATCGTTGATGAGACCTTGGTTCCTTAGCTTGTGCTATAGCCCCGTTATTGTCACAATACAATGGAACGGGCTCAGCTGCTAACGGAACTACTCCTAATCCAATTAGGAACTTTCGGATCCAAACTGCCTCCTTTGCTGCTTCCGATGCAGCAATATACTCCGCTTCTGTCGTTGAATCGGCAACAGTATCTTGCTTGGAAGATTTCCAGCTCACTGCTCCTGCCCGTTATTCAAACAAAAAATGTACCCGGATTGCGACTTGAAGTCGTCCTTGTCGGTTTGGAAACTTGCATCGGCATACCCAGATACCACAAGTTCTCCTTCTCCGTAAATTAAGAAAGCATCCTTAGTTCGTCTAAGATACTTAAGGATATCTTACTGCCATCCAGTGACCTTCACCTGGATCGGCCTGATAGCGACTGCACATGCTCAAAGCATATGACACATCAGGTCGTGTACATATCATGGCATACATGATCGATCCGACTGCCGAGGCGAACGGTATCCGACTCATGTTATCTCTCTCTTCTTGAGTCTTAGGACACATGTCCTTAGACAGAGAGGTACCACGTAATATTGGCATCAATCCCTTCTTGGATTGATCCATGCTGAATCGCTTCAACACTTTGTCAATATATGTACTCTGGGAGAGTCCAAGCAGCTTTCTAGATCTATCCCGGTAGATCTTTATTCCCAGAATAAAGGCTGCTTCTCCCAGATCTTTCATGGAGAATTTTAATGAAAGCCAAGCTTTCACCGACGTTAGCATGGGAATGTCATTGCCTATAAGCAATACATCGTCGACATAAAGGACAAT
This sequence comes from Zanthoxylum bungeanum, assembly GCA_019454045.1. NCBI lineage: Eukaryota > Viridiplantae > Streptophyta > Magnoliopsida > Sapindales > Rutaceae > Zanthoxylum > Zanthoxylum bungeanum. The sequence continues at coordinate 39,815 of SKCR01049113.1, forward strand.
AAAAGTCAGTGCTCTCCCACTAACCTTCTTGTATACACAAGGGTCATCATCGTTTTGCACGAAATCATATTCTTTTATGATCTCATCAAAACGCCTCCATGACCGTGATGCTTGCTTCAAATAAATGGATCGATTTAACTTACAAACCTTGTTTGCAAGTCTAGGTACGATAAAACCGTCAGGCTGTTGCATATAAACATCCTCCAAAAGGTTTCCGTTAAGGAAAGCGGTTTTAACGTCCATCTGCCATATCTCGTAATCGAAATATGCAGCTATTGCAAGCATTATCCGAATGGATTTAATCATGGCAACGGGTGAGAAGTTTTGTCATAATCAACACCATATTGTTGACGATACCCCTTTGCTACAAGCCTAGCTTTGTATGTTTGCACGTTGCCATCCATGTCGGTCTTCTTCTTGAAGATCCATCTGCATCCAATAGGTTTTACACCTTCTGGTGCATCAACCAGTGTCCAAACTTGGTTGGCATACATGGAATCCATCTCAGACTTCATGGCTTCTTGCCATAAAGCGGAATCAATATCTAGTATTGCTTCCTCATACGTAGACGGTTCATTATCCTCAATAAGATTAATATCTACATGAGGCGAGATCAGGTACCCATACCTCTCAGGTACTGTCCTGACTCTCTCCGACCTACGCGGTCCTTGTGTATATGAAGGTTGTGGTACAGACTCATCCCGGATGGTCTGTTCATGTTCCGTCGTTGATTCATTGCCAGGAACAGTATCACCACGATTTTCATCGAGCTCCACTTTCCTCCCACTTACCACTGCATCTAAGAATTCCTTTTCAAGGAAAAACATGTAGAGCAACAAAAACTTTGTTCTCTTGCGGGTGATAGAAGTAATATCCTTTGGTTTCCTTAGGATATCCTACGAAAAGGCATTTATCTGATTTGGGTTCTAATTTGGTACCTTCCAAACGTTTAACATATGCCCAGCAACCCCAAATCTTCAGGAAAGAGAAACCCGGTTTCCTTCCTGTCCATATCTCGTATGGAGTCTGTTCAACAGACTTTGACGGAACCTTATTCAAAATAAGTATTGCACTGCTTAATGCGTATCCCCAGAAGGATATTGGTAGCTCAGTGCGACTCATCATTGACCTTACCATGTCTAACAAGGTACGGTTTCTCCGTTCAGACACACCCCGTTTAATTGCGGTGTTCCAGGAGGAGTCCACTGTGAAAGAATACCATGTTCTTTCAAGTAATCTTGAAACTCATAACTTAAGTATTCGCCACCACGGTCCGACCGTAATGTCTTAATACTCTTGCCTGTTTTTTTTCAACTTCGTGTCGAAACTCTTTGAATTTCTCAAAGGTTTCCGACTTGTGCATCATTAGATACACATAACCGTAACGTGATGCATCATCCGTAAAGGTTACGAAGTATCGATATCCACCTCTAGCCTGGCTAGACATGGGCCCACATACGTCACTATGAACGAGGGCTAACAGTTCTGTGGCACGTTCACCTTTACCGCTAAAAGGTGATTTAGGCATTTTGCCTAAAAGACAAGATTCGCAGACATCATATGAATTAGGATCAAATCCGTCCAAGTACCCACTCTTCGAAAGTGTGGATATGCGAGTCTTGTTAATGTGTCCTAGACGACAATGCCACATGTAAGCTTCATCTTTTAGATTACTCCTTTTGAGCCTTTTGTTTGTCATTTTGTGTTTAGGAGATTCATTTACATTCAAAATATAAAGACCATTATTTGCAACAACAGTGCAAATTTCTGCATCATTTTTATATAAATAACACCCAGTGTTTCTAAATACAAAAGTGTACCCATGCTGGGTTAACAAAGATACAGATATAATATTCCTAGTTAAACTAGGTATATAATAACAGTTCAAAAGTTTAAGTACATGCCCTGAGGGCAGTTCCAAAACAAAAGTCCCTACAGCCCAAACAGCAACTGGTGTTCCGTTTCCTTCGTTTCGACTCAAGTCACCTCCCCTGAAGCCAGCATCCTGCTATTCTGCAGATCCTGCAAATCAGTACAATATGAGCAGCACAACCAGAATCAAAATCCAATTTTTAAGACTAGAAGTAGTCATATTTATTTCAATAACAAACATACCAGAGGCTGGTGCCTTGCCTGCCTTGATATCCTCCTTGTGTCCCTTGCCCATTCGGCAGTCACGTTTCCAGTGACCCTTCTTGCCGCAGTTGAGGCAGACATCTTGAGATTTGTTCCTTGGCTTCCCAGAAGCTTTGTCGACTTGCCTTTACCCTTGTTCTTATGTTTCCTCTTCCTCCTCACCCCTCCAGTTGCCTAAGCCCAGCCTTTGGCCCCTGAGAGGTCGATGCATAGTGCGCCTCGCGCTTGCCCCCTTTTAGGAGTTCTTTTTCAGACTCCTTCAAGACGGATAACAGCTCTCCAAGAGAGTCATCCGTGTCCATCAACTTATAGTTGATTATAATTTGTTTCCAAGTATCGGGAAGCGATTGTAAGATCAAATCCACAGTCAGCTCAGCCTCCAAGACTATTCCCATATTGGCCAACTCATCAATATCGGCGATCATTTGAGCCCCGTGGGCCTCAACTGATGCGCCTTCAGTCATTCGGGCGCGGAAGAGTTTCTTCACCAACTCATACCTTTCCATCCGCTTGTTGGAGCGGTGGAGATCTCGAAGTCTAGCCATCATATTATAAGGATCCAAGTCCCTATTCTGGCGACGAAAGTGTTGAGTCATAGAAGCTAACATAATAGCCTGAGCTGTGTCACAATCATTGCTGTGAGTTTTCCATAACTCCAGCTCAAGTGGGTCAGTGGGCTTAGGCGGGAGAGGTGTTTTGTATAGTATACAGCATCCTCTCAGCCCCAAGGACTATCCTCAGGTTCATTTCCCAATCAGCGAAGTTTGTCCCCTTAAAGACATTGTCACCCATGATGATGTCTCGGACATTTACCTTGCTAGCCATCTCAACTACGATAGTCCAACTATCTAGTTAACGATAAAATGGGTACAGTCAAACTGTTACAAAAAAATAACAATGTATTAGTCCAACTAATTATAATAAATAGACGAAATAATTTTGAAGAACGCGTAAGGCAAAGTATCTGAATGAAATTGCAAATTCACATACTAGCCTCCCACTATTTTCATCAAGTCTCTAACCCTCTGTTGAGAACTCGGGAAATCCTATTTCCTAGTGGGCTAGGATCCCGTTAAATAACACACAACCTTGACTTTGGCCAACAAGCTGTATGCTATTTAACTAGGTAGATCTCACAGATCAATTGGATCCAATCCAATTCCTAGATCCGGTTAGGTGGACATCCAAGTCCTAAACATATTGCGTATGCCAATGTATCTAATACATTTTCTAACCATATCCTCCGAATCATCTAGGCCTTGGCTTTGGCACAACAAACCTAATGATTCCAGTTAAGCGGGACCCATTGACAAGGATAGTTTCGTAATCAATGTCGTTGGACAAGAAGTGATCTTGACTTTGGCCAACAAATCACAACTTGGACAAGACACCGATGTGGAACAAAACTCTCATGATTCAAGTACATCCTAATTGACAAGGTCTTGACTTTGGCCAACAAACCAATGCCAATCGGATCTTGAACAAGAATCATTCAATGGAAGGATAATCGCTTAATATAGATTGAGGGTTTTTGCGTAATTGGCAACCAATTTATTATCTTTGTTAGGTCTCATCAACATACACCCTTAAGCATGCTTCTAAAACATCATAAAGCGCGTAAAGTAAATTAATAGTGATATACGGATGGATATATAACACAACTTGTTCCTAGAACAAACACTCCTTCTCCTCTCCTCTCCCCGCTAGCACTATTCTACTACTACCCAATTACATAATACAATAAGAGAAACCTCATTTGCATTGAGGGGATTAGGTGAGAAGAGAATACAAAGAGATAAAAGAGATAAGGCTGGACACGCAGGTCCAATTTATAAATTCTAAATTTACAATAATTTCTAAAATTACCCTTTCCCTTCTAATATCCATCCGATATACACTATTCATTCATCACATACATATATATTCAAACAAGACATGCTTTTACAACCAATCTAATCCAATTAATTAGTCTTTGTTTAAATGATCATCCAATGTTCAAACAACGGTTTTGATTTTGCGCGAGTCCAACTCGTTTGAGAATAAGTACATAAGGTACGAATTTACGAATTATATCGAACTACTTATTAAATCTAATTTAATTCGTATTCAATACTAATTCAATTATTTAATTCCAATTAAATGTTTACACTTTTAATGTGCTTTAAAGACTTAGATTCTAAATCTAATCTAATTGGGTCTCAAAGCCCAACTAACATCCAATGTTTGTTTAATTAAAGTCCGATGGGCTTTCAATTGATTTATTAAGGCTTGGGCTTTGGTCAATGTGGGTCAAACCCAATTACCAAGCCCAAATAAGGAATCACCCTTAAATGCCACAAAACCAATTTCAAGCCCATAAGGCCCAATTAAACTTTAAAGCCCATTATACTACATTTGGACTTAATGGAGTGATTTAGGCCCAAATTGGATCCAATCCTTTTGGCCCAAATCTACTTGGGCCCAACCAAGCCCATTATGCCCAATATAATATTACAAGCCCAATTTAACAATTAAGCCCATTAATTTAAATTTCAATATTCCAAATTTTAAAATTCAATTAATTAAAGTGTAAAACCAAGATTAATACATTAAACCAAATATTTCAAAATACCATTTAATTTATTAATCATCTATTGTTCAAAACATATGTCCAACATTAATTTGAACAAAAATCAAGTCCATTTTCATGTCCATTAGTATTCGGCCAAGTGAGATTTTTGTGTCGATTTGTTTTTCAATCCGATTGAATCACTAATCTACGTCCCGTATACGTTTTAAGTCATCCAATGATCTTGTACACAAAAAATTCCAACACATCCAATGTTCATACCCATTCGGCCAAGGTTACATTTTTGGGGAAAAATCATCCAATGCATTTTTCTCAAAATTGATTCCATATAATATCATTCTATATACATGTAAGCATACTCATTCATCAATTTCACAAGAACATGCTTCAATCAATTTTACCCAATTTTAACCTAATATATTTCATGCTTAAACATAGCTCAATGATACCATTGTTGGTTACTATAATTAGTCCCAAGGAAAGATTAAGCATATGAAATACAACAAAATGAATATATATAATAACTTGAAGCATGGCGGAATCATACTTACAAAGCTTTTGTGATGAAAAGATGAACAAAGGTTGAAGCTCCAAGATCCTTGAAGTTTCGGCCAAGAGGAGAAAAGAGTTGAAAGCTCCAAGCTTGTGTATTCCAAGCTCCAAGGTGGTTTCCCTATCACCTCCTTTGATTCCTTGCTTGTGCTAGAAAAATGGAGAATGAGAAAACAATTTTCTGCCTTGTGGTGCAGCTCACGGCGTGAGCAAGAGAGGAAGAGAGGAGAGTGTTTCACTTTTATTTTTTTTTCTTTGCATGCCAAAAACGTGAATACCAAGGAAAATGAAAAGTGAAGTGATATCTAATACCAAAAGAATTTTTTAATGCAAAAAATCCTTCAAAACCGTGCATGGCTTTTCCCTCCAAAATGAATCCATCATTTGCTATCATTACCATACTTTGAGATTAGAGACAATGCATCATCCCCAAAGGTGACTAGATACATTCACTATCTATTCGTATTAAGTAATGAGATATCGCGATGTGATTTGCGGATATCACTCGATTCAAAATACGAATGTGTCCGCAAGCACTTTCGGGCTCGGTTTCGTTAATTCCAAATTAACGAATTTCCGTCGCGACGTGAATTAAATAATTACGCCTTGCGAAATTACTATTCAGTTCGCTAATGAATTAATTCTAAATTAATTCGTTTGCCCGAATTAAAATCCGATTTTAATTCCGCGTCGAAATCTAATTTCGTTTAATAATATATCGAATATATATTATTTTATCGATTAATTCCAGATTAATCGATCTCTCTCTCTCTCTCCTAATAAGGCATTTTATCCAAGATAAAGTTTCTCCGTTATTAATCCAAGATTAATAAAGTTCGAATCAAACATCATAGGTGAATCTTCAGGAAGCGACCCAAGAGATCTCCGGATATGTTGGCAGTAAATACGGTCGTTGGATAATCCAAACACGTACGTACCTCGTACTACGTTTTTACCGATTTACAAGACAAGGTTGGCTTCTAGCAAAGCGCCATGCCTACCCAATTCTCCAGAAATATTCTTACTGGAATATTAGATCTATATCAAGCGTAGTATACCGTAGTATTGCGTACATCGATCCAGTATCGGACGATCACATGTTAGGCCTGGGGCTGGAAATGTGTCTGCCCCGTACGAAACATATATCGGACATCAAGCAACTAGTCTCTTTAAATCGGGCAATACTGACCTAGTCATATTGTCCCGACGGTTGCAACCTTTTATAGAGCACTAGTTCTGTATCCTGCGTGATCATCAACTCCATATGTCTGAAGTGACACTTCCATCTTGACATCACACCCAGTGCACTACGATTCCTGATAAACCCAGAAGAGGTGAACACAGAACCAGTTAAGGTCCCCCCACCACCAAAACCAAAGTTTACCTATTGTCGCAAGTACTAGCGATGCAAGTCTCAGGTTAAGACCATATACACCTACCCTGATGCGGCCTCCCATAGACACGCAGACATACTACCAATGGGATTCCGCGGGGTCTATCCAGAGCGAAGCTGTTTTCCGTACCATCGGTAAAACAACAACCTCCTATCGCACTTGCATAAGTATCCTATACTTAAATATATGAGAACTATGCCGTTGTGCCCTCACAACATGCACAAGTGCAATACTAGTCTATTCCGCATTATCGATGTCCGATCTCGATAATACTCCGACTAGGGATATTTAATGATTTAAACCTTTATGTATTGATACTGTCTCATATCATCTCAATACGGAATTAATCATATGGACTTTCGCCATTTATATATCAAAGTAAATAAATTACAAAACGGCAAAAGGCAATTTCATTATCACATAGTTAATTTTGTACAATAATACAATATCATTTACAAAACAGTGACGCTATGGGTCATAATGTCTAACAATTCTTTCAATGAGGACTCCTCCCGGAACACGTAATTTGACGGTGTGTCCGAACTGAGAAACTGAATTTTTTTGGACATGATAAGTTTAATCATGAGTCGCTCTGAGCTAACCATTTCCTTCAACGGATACGCATAAACAGTGCAGAACTTATTTAGAATAAGGTTCCATAAAATATGTTAGACAGACTTCATATTAGATATGAACAGGAAAGAAACTAGGTTTTCTCATTCCTGTAGATTAGGGAATGTTAGGCATATATTTGGATGATACCAAACTAAAACCCAAATCGGATAAGTGCCTAAGTAATGGTTATCCTAGGGAAATCAAAAGTATAGTACTTATACAACTCACAAGAGAACAATGTAATTGTTGCTCTCCATGCGGTTTTCCTAAGAGGAATACCTATATGAAGTGGTAAGTGGGAAGAAAGTAAAACTCGATGAAAATTGGAGTAATACTATTACAGGCACCGATTTCTTAATGGAACACAAATAGTTCATCAAGGATGAAACTATAACCAATAATCTTTGAATACATAATAACCGCGTAAGTCGGAAAGAGTCAGAAAATAACCTGGGGTATGGGTTTCTGATCTCACCTCATAAAGATGTTAATCTTATTGAGGAATACGAACTGACTACGTATGAGGAAATGATACAAGGTATCGACTCCCTATTATGGCAAAGTGCCATGATGTCCGAAATGGATTCCATGTATACCAACCAAGTTTGGAACTAGTTGATGTACAGCAATGCATTGTGCTTGTAGGTACTATATAAGTCTTCAAGGAAGGCATACGTGGATGGCAACATACAAACGTACTAAGCTAGGCTTGTAGCGAAAAGGTATCGTTATCAATATTGTGTCGATTACGATGAAACCTTTTAACTGTTTCCATGGTTAAATCCATATGGATAATACTTGCTGATGTTGCATGTTTCATTTATGAAATATGACAGCTGAATGCCAAAATCGCTTTCCTTAACGGAAACCTTTTGGAGGATGTTAATAACATCCTGACGGTTTTGTCGTACCAAAACTAGCAAACAAGGTTTGCAGGTTATACGATCCATGGATGGATTGAAGCAAGCATTGGGTTCTTGGAACTATCGTTTTGATGTAATCATAATGGAATATGATTTAATTCAAAAACGAAATGATTCTTGTGTATATAAGGGGGTTAGTGGGAGCGCACTGACAATGAATGTCCTAATAATGATGACATATCATTTCTTGGAAATGATATTCCCATAATTCAATCGGTGAAAGCTTGGCTTTCATGAAAATTCTCCGTAGAATTCTTGGGAGAAACAACCTTTATTCTAGGAATAAAGATCTACTGGGATAGATTTAAAGTTGTTAATAATCTCCGAGAAATCGTACATTGAAATAAATGTACGCGACCTGGTGTCTCATACGCTTTGAGCATATGGAGTCACATTCAGGCCAATCCAAGTGATAGTCATTGGATTGAGGTTAAGAACATACTTAGTATCTTAGAGAACTAAGGATGTTGTCTTATACTATGGAGAAGGAGAACTTGAAGTGACTGGGTTCACTGCTGCAAGTTTCCAAACAGATAAGAACGACTATAAGTCGTAACAACGGTACTATAAAGTTTGAGTAACGGAACAGTAAGCTGGAATTCTTCCGAGCAAGATACTGTTACCGAATAAACAACACAAGTAGATTATTGCTGCAGCTGAGGCAGCAATAGAAGCCTTCTGGATTGATAATAAATCTAATTAGATTAGATATAGTTCTGTTAGCAGCTGAGCTAGGCTACAGCACAGGCTAAAGAATTAATGGTCTCATCAACGATCCAGATATATACTTCAAGTACACATCTGATTCATTCGGATCATACATCGTGGCGATGTGATGATCAAATAAATCGCATCAGATGATAATCATGCAAATCCGCTGACGAAAGCCTTTCCTCAGCAGAAGTTTGAGCGAACCGTACATAGTTCGGGTGTAAGACACTTGAGTGACTGGCTATAGGCCAAGTGGGAGATTGTTGGACAATTATGACCCATAGCGTCACTATTTGTACAGATCATGGTGTTGTAGTACAAATTAACTATGTGACAAAGGAAATTGCTTTTTTATCATTTGTGATTAGATCACCAAGATGTATAAATGATAGAAGGTCCATATGATTAGTTCCGGATTGAGATGCTATGAGACAGTATCAATCCACGATGGTTTAATCATTAAATATCCCTAGTCAGAGTATTATCGAGATTGGACATCGATAATGCGTAAAAGACTAGTATTACACTTATGCGCGTTGTGAGGGCATAACGGCATAGTTCTCATATATTTGGGTATAGGATACTCATGCAAGTGTAGTATGAGGTTGTGTTTACCGATGGTACGGGAAACAGCTTCGCTCTGGATAGACCCCTTGAAATTCCATTGGTAGTATGATTATGTGTCTATGGAAGTCCGAATCAGGGTAGGTGTATATGGTCTTAACTTGAGACTTGCACCACTAATACTTGCGACAATCAATATACTTTGGTTTTGTTCGTCCATGGCTTTAACAGGTTCTGTGTACGCCTCTTCTGGGTATATTGAGATTGTAGTGTATTGGATGTGATGACGAGATGGAAGTATCACTCAAGTAGATGATGATCACCTAGGATACGGTACTGGTGCTCTTATGTACTGCAGTCATCGGGATAATATGACTAGGTCATGATTATCCGATATAGAGACTAGTTACCAGAGATCCGATATGTGCTTCGTACGAGGCAGACACATTTCCAGCCCCAGGCCTTGCACGTGACATCCGATGCTGGATCGAAATACGCAATACTATGTATACTACGCCTGATATAGATCACATATTCCAGTAAGGATATTTCTGGAGAATTGGGTAGGCATGGCGCTTTGCTAGAAGCCAACCTTGTCTTGTAAATCGGTAAAAACATAGTACTAGGTACTTACGTGTTCGGATAGTCCGACGACCGAATTTACTGCCAACATATCCGGGGATCTCATGGGTCGCTTTTCGAAGATTCACCGATGACGTATGACTCGCACTTTATTAATCTAGGATTAATTAATGAGAGAGATAAAATTAATCTGGGATTAATTACAGAGATATTTTATCTGGGATAAAATATTATTTAAAGAGAGAGAACAATTAATTTGGAATTAATCGATAAATTAATAGATTCGATATATTAAACGAAATTGGATTTCGACGCGGAATTGAAATTAGATTTTAATTCGGGCAAACGAATTAATTTAGAATTAATTCGTTAGCGACGTGAATAGTAATTTTGATAGGCAAAGTTATTTAATTAAATTAGATTTGATTTCGTCACAACGAAAATTTGTTAATTTGGAAGTAGCGAACCCGATCTCGGGAGTGTTTGCGGGCGCACTCGCATTGCGAATTTAAGTGCGGCCCATAAGTCACATCAAGTGTCAAATCATTAGTCATTCTTGTGATGTAAGTCACATCACTTTGTGTGATTGACACAATGTCACTATTCATGATTGATATAAGTGGTTGGAAAAGCTTTTGAAAGCTTGAAAGGCATTTAGCATTATTTTAATATAATGGTATTTGACTTTTGAAATTGTGTATTAGATACACAATTCTTAACACCCCAAACATGTCTTCTTCCTCTCCCTCTCTCTCCCAAATTCGGCCATGGAGGCCATTTTTCTTCATGAAACCGTGAACCTAGGGTTCACTTTCTTCTTGATTTTGTTGCAAAAACAAGAGTGCTAGCACACTTAAGAGTCTTGCGAAGGTGATAGGGAACCGCATTTGTGAGCATGGAATCACCAAATGAAGCTTGGAGCTTGGAGTATCTTGGCGAGACCGTTCTCTAACTGATCCATACGGGACACCTCATTATCGGATTCACTCATACTTGTTCTTTTAGTGAGTCTTGTCCCTTCTCTAACCCAAACGGTATCTATGATGTCTTTTTGAGACATAGATGGTGTTAACATGATATATGTATGTATGAGGTGCATGAGATGCATGTAAAATATATAACATACTAAATCAATTAAAACTCTCAAACAAATCGGCCCGTTATCATTTTAGAATCTTTCGGGCTAATTGTCATAGGAGTGAACCCATCCCAGTTTAAATGGCCCAATGAGTTCACATCTCATGACAAAGAGCCCGACTAAATCCAAATGGTAACGTTCCGAACACAATCACAAAGTGGCCCATCAATCACTTAGAAGTCTTTGGCCCAATCGTCATAAAATACATTCTTGTCTCAGTTTAAATGGCCCAACAAGCCCATATTCCATGACAAATGGTCCAAATGGATCCAAACGACGATGTTCCCAAACACAAGCATAAGAGATAATGCAAACATAAAGTAATAATTCTACGGAATGGCCCATCAACATTTCAGAAGCTTTGGGCCCAATGGTCATAAGGTACGAACTCGCCCGGCAAGTCCGCATTTCTGACAATGGTCCAACTGCATCCAAATGAGGATGGTCCACTAGCACATACTCAAGGAAAAATTGTTACTTTAACCATACAAACCCGGTCTATGGGTGGGTTCACAAGAGTATAGACAAAGGCTCTCATCGGTGAAGGATGGCCCACAACTAGGTCTCCCCAATCAAGGGTCCGAGCGACTAAGTGAGCGCACCCTTTTTTATACACTAAGGTACGTGCCAATGAGCTATGGTGTGTGACGGACTGTCAAATGGATTTCCCGTTGTAGATTCCCCAGAGGGAAGGTGGAGCGAGGCTCACTTAAATACCCAAGCCTCTTAGGCTCTTATCGCTTGTTGTCAGGAATAAACAACGAGTCCTCCAAATTAGTCCATCACAATAGGCTACGAGTAGATGGCTATATATGTGCCTTCACAGCTTTTCCTTCTAGAAAGGTAGTGAATGAAGGAAGACACCCAACCATCACCTAGCCTTAAAATGCCTTTGATTAAACCCCCATTTTATCCACTATAGACACGGTCAATTAAAACATAAATCCAAACATAACAAGACAATATTCGGGGCCGATTCTCTATCCCCAGTGGAGTCGCCAGACTGTGGGACACAGGAAACTGGGCGACGCATGCTGTCCCGGGCTCGCGGCCCGGTGGGAGTACGGAGTAGCCACGGGGGACTAAACCGGAGAATAATAGAGTCATCACCCGGTGTGAACCGGGAAAATGAGATTTAAGGCCGCACTCACCCATCGCAAGGGAAGACCTCAAACCGTTGGGTTCGGAATGGTCCCTTACTTATGTCATTTGTAATGGAAGGATTTATGTAATAATTTAATCAAGCTTAAGTAACACTTATTTCCAAGAGTATCATGCTTCTAAATTCACATGTATAAAATAAAACTTGCATCTAAATTTACATGTATTTCACATCTAAGATTGCATGCTTGAAAGTACATCAAATGAGCGACAAACATACAATTTCACTGGCATATTATATTCAAGAAAAAACAAGCACACATACTACCACACAGCACACATGTGAGCACCTTCTCAAGTGGTACGTGGAATTGTATCCCAAGTACAGACAGTACTACCGTCCATTCGGAATGAGCTACGGAATTTATGTCTTTGTTTCCATCCGATATACCACAAGAAATGATACTCAAATGTTATCATGACATAAGTATATGAATTGTAATACATTAAACACATTGTATTCATACATGTAGGGATAGCTACTAGGAAAACTATGTATGCAATCTAATGAAAAGGGCTCAGTTCAGTGGGTGCGCGTTCACGTAGCGTTTGAAAACGCGTTCGAACGGTAAACAGAAGGTTTGCGTTCGTGTAGCGTTCGAGAACGCATTCGAACGGGATCAGACCTGATGCATGATAAGACTAAGAAAATGCGTGTGCGTTCACGTAGCGTTCGAGAACGCGTTCGAACGGTAAACAGAAGGTTCGCGTTCATATAGCGTTCGAGAACGCGTTCGAACGGAACCAGACCTGATGCATTATGAGACTAAGAAAGTGCGTGTGTGTTCGCGTAGCGTTCGAGAACGCGTTCGAACGGTAAACAGAAGGTTCGCGTTCGTGTAGCGTTCGAGAACGCGTTCGAATGGAACCAGACCTGATGCATGCAATACAAAGAATAAAGGCAACAATGTCAAGCTCAGTATGTCCGATTAAACGTATCTTGCATTCAACCGAACACACATCAATCGGTGCGGCAAAGCATCGTGGTAAGGGGCTTTGACCCCTCCCCATAGGGGATCTTTCATTCCACTTACTAAGCCCATGCGCTCGATTGAATCATGCATACAAATAATTAAAAGCAATAATATCAAGCTCAGTATGTTCGATTGAACGTATCTTGCATTCAACCGAACACACATCAACATGCGCGGCAAAGCATCGTGGTAAAGGGCTTTGACCCCTCCCCATAGGGGATCTTTCATTCCACTTACTAAGCCCATGCGCTCGATTGAATCATGCATACAAAGAATTAAAAGCAATAATATCAAGCTCAGTATGTCCGATTGAACGTATCTTGCATTCAACCGAACACACATCAACCGGCGCGGCAAAGCATCGTGGTAAAGGGCTTTAACCCCTCCCCATAGGGGATCTTTTATTCCACTTACTAAGCCCATGCGCTCGATTGAATCATGCATAAATAAGCAACATGCAGAATTTAAGTGACGAACAATAAATAAACCAAAGCAACACAAAACAAAAGAGGGTGCCGTTTACTCAAGCGGTACGTGGAGTTGTATCCCGAGTACAGATCATACTACCGTCCATTCGGAATCGGTTATGAAATTTATGTCCGGGTTTCCATCCGATATACCGCGAGAGTTGACACATCTCTCATTTTATTCCAAAGCCACAACATACAACATCTCATAATTCATGCATATTTATCTACTCAAGGGCCACAACATGCATTTCAACATGACAATCATGCAAGCAATACTCAATAGATAATACAAATAAATAAAAAAACAAAAAAACGAGTGTGAAAAATACCCTCAGGTCTAACCTTTTTGCCAACTTTCGGGCTTGCGTTTCACGGACGTCGGAAGGGGTACAGCTCCTCAACTTCTCCGGTTCACTGGTTTAGCGTCCTAGCTCACTGTTTTGCTGTTTTGCTGGCTGTTCGGTCTCCGTTCTGCTGCTGTTCGGTCTCCGTTCTGCTGTTGTTCGGTCTCTGCTTTGCTACTCACTGTTCAGGTCACCTGTTTTGACGTTTCAATGAACTGTTTCGAGTGTTTTTCGTGGTTTTTTAGTGTAGTTTTGTGTGGTTATTTCAAGGATTATAAGTGCAGTTTATGTTACTGTTTTAAGGGATTTTAGGGGCTGTTTTGGGAGTGGTTTGGGCTGCTGTTTGGAGGTATATTTTCGGTGATGGGGGGCTGCTGTATGGGGAGATTTTCGGTGATGGGTAGAGGTTTAGGAGGGTGCTATTTTCGGTTATGGAGTGGAGGAGATGAGGGGAATGGTTTGTGTTCTTCCTATTGCTATTGCCGTGAGTGGCTAAGGCTCTTTGTGTTATGATTTTTCTGTGAGTTATCTGTATGAGCTAGCCGGGTGCATGTCTTGGTTAGGGGTTGTTTATATAGAGAAGGGCTAGGGTTTCACCTTGTCTCACAAGGAAGGGATTTGATTTTGTGTTGAGCAAGGAAAGTCAAAGATTGAGGGGGGACAAATTTGGCTTAGATTAGGAATACAATATCTTTAATTTGTTATGATTGATTTTATTAGGCATGACATCTTTTTTATTTAGTATGTGATTTGTTCAGTTGGTATATAATATATTTGATTTATCTTTATTAGGTATGATTATATTTTATGTTTTATTTAATTGGTAAATGGTTTAATTATTTTGTTTAATATTTAATTTAATTTCCCATGCGTTTTAAATGTGTTTTTTATTATTGGGATGTGTTTTATGGGCTTTGGGGGGCTAATTGGGCTGGGGTGCGAGGCTAGCAGCAAAACCAGAAATACCGACTCCGTTCGAACGCCCATTCGAACGCTACACGAACGTCCGCAATCTGCCTGACGTTCGAACGAAGTAACGAACGCAGCACTAACGAAGACAGTGAACTTGTGAAATGAACTTGATGACGTACTTATTCTGAATTTCCCCTTCCGACCTCCGTTTCCCGCAATATCTTTAGCTAAAAAGGTAGTGCCTCCAACTGAGACTCATCATCGGGTTTCACATGCGAAAATGCAATGCCTACACACGTGTCATCATCCTACGGTGCCGACAATCACTTGTGCCACTTGTCACTCCACGTCACCGCCACATCATCATCCACATCACCAGTTGACCGATTCAAAGTGCCATAATCCTACGGTGCCGACACTCTCTTTCGCCACGTCACTGCCACGTCAGCATAATAATTGAGCTCTCAGCCGCCTTGCCACGTGTCGCCTTATCTTCTTATCTGAATTGCCACGTGTCATCACCAGAGCATGCCATGCCTAACATTTCCAGCATCGCGACGCCCACACCTTTGGCGTCGCGACGCCTAGAGCCCACCGAGGCTATAAATTGAGCTCGAGATTTCTGTTTCAGTTGTACCATTCTCTCTCATTTCTCTGATGTAAATAGGGATTCTTCTCTCTAGTTTCTTTTAATTTAAGTTTTGTAATTAAATTTTAATTACGTTATGTATAATAGTAATTTACTTTCTTTATTTTTACAGTTTTACTATTCAACCATGAGGAGGTAACTTCCATCTGCTAAGGTGAAAGGTAATTCTTTTACTATTGCTATTTAGATTAATCTCCATTAAAAATAATATATTCACTATTTAAAATTTGACTTAAAAAGGATACCGCCATATTGGTCAGTTGGTAATTCATTTTAATCTGGTTTAAACCTGACTAATCAAGGATACCGCCAGATAGGTCGGTTGGTAATTAAATTTTGGTTCCGCCTTTATGGCTGGTTAATTTTGGTTCTGCCTTTATGGCTGGTTTATTTTTGGTTCCGCATTTATGGCTGGATTATGGACAAATATTACCGCCTTAATGGCTGGTTGGACTTAATTTGACTTAATCAGGTTACCGCCTATATGGCTGGTTGGTAATATTATCACAAGTTTATATATTATTTTATGGGAGATATCT
>SKCR01049114.1:0-64715 GCA_019454045.1 Zanthoxylum bungeanum
AAATTGTTAATACTCTCCGAGAACTCGTACATTGGAATAAATGTACGCGACCTGGTGTCTCATACGCTTTGAGCATATGGAGTCACAATCAGGCCAATCCAAGTGATAGTCATTGGATTGATGTTGAGAACATCCTTGAGTATCTTAGAGAACTAAGGATGCTTCTTATTCTATGGAAAAAGGAGAACTTGAAGTGACGGGTTCACTACTGCAAGTTTCCTAACCGATAAAACCGACTATAAGTCGTAACAATGGTACAATAAAGTTTGAATAACGGAACAGTGAGCTGGAAATCTTCCATGCAAGATACTGTTACCAAATAAACAACACAAGCAGGTTATTACTGCAGCTGAGGCAGCAATAGAAGCCATTTGGGTGGATAATAATCCTAATCAGATTAGGAATAATTCTGTTAGCAGCTGAGCTAGGCTACAGCGCAGGCTAAAGAATTAATGGTCTCATCAACGATCCAGATATATACTTCAATTATACATATGATTCGTTCGGATCATACATCATGGCGATGTGATGATCGAATAAATCGCATCATATGATAATCATGCAAATCCGCTGACGAAAGCATTTTCTCAGCAGAAGTTTGAGCGAATCGTACATAGTTCGGGTGTTGGACACTTGAGTGATTGGCTATAGGCCAAGTGGGAGATTGTTGGACAGTTATGGCCCATAGCATCACTATTTGTACAGATCATGGTGTTGTTGTACAAATTAACTATGTGACAAGGAAATTGCTCTTCTGGCATTTGTAATTAGATTACCAAGATGTATAAATGATAGAAGGTCCATATGATTAGTTCCGGATTGAGATGACATGAGACAGTATCAATCCACAAAGGTTTAATCATTAAATATCCATAGTCATAGTACTATCGAGATTGGACATCGATAATACAGAATAGACTAGTATTACACTTGTGCGCGTTGTGGGAGTATAACGACATAGTTCTCATTTATTTGGGTATAAGATACTCATGCAAGTCTAATAAGAGGTTCTGTTTACCGATGGTACGGGAAACAGCTTCGCTCTGGATAGACCCTTCGGAATTCCATTGGTAGTATGACTATGTGTCTATGGAAGTCCGAATCAGGGTAGGTGTATTTGGTCTTAACTTGAGACTTGCACCGCTAATACTTGCGACAATCAATATACTTTGGTTTTGGTCGTCCAGGGCTTTAACAGGTTCTGTGTACGCCTCTTCTGGGTATATTGAGAATCGTAGTGTATTGGGTGTGATGTCGAGATGGAAGTATCACTCCAGTCATAGTGGAGATGATGATCACGTAGGATACGGAACTGGTTATCTTATATACTGCAGCTATCAGGATATTATGACTAGGTCATGTTTATCCGATTATAGAGACTAGTTACCAGAGATCTGATATGTGCTTTGTACGGGGCAGACATAATTCCAGCCCCAGGCCTTGCACGTGACATCCGATGCTGATCGAAATACGCAATACTACGTATACTACGCCTGATATAAATCACATATTCCAGTAAGGATATTTCTGGAGAATTGGGTAGGCATGGCGCTTTGCTAGAAGCCAAACTTGTCTTGTAAATCGGTAAAAACGTAGTACTAGGTACGTACGTGTTCGGAAGTCCGACGACCAGATTTAACTGCCAACATATCCGGGGATCTCATGGGTCGCTTCCCGAAGAGATCACCGATGACGTATGACTCGCACTTATTAATCTGGGATTAATTAGTTGAGAGAGAAAATTAATCTGGGATTAATTACGGAGATATTTTATCTGGGATAAAATATTATTAAGAGAGAGAACGATTAATTTGGAATAATAATATATTCGATATATTATACGAAATTGGATTTCGACGCGGAATTAAATTTAGAATTAAATTCAGGCAAACGAGTTACTTTAGAATTAATTCGTTAGCAACGTGAATAATGATTTTGCTAGCATCAATTATTTAGTTACGTCGCAACAGAAAATTCGTTAATTTAGAATTAGCGAACCCGAGCCCGGGAGTGTTTGCGGGCGCACTCGCATTGCGAATTTAAGTGCGGCCCACAAGTCACATCAAGCGTCAAATCATTAGTCACATCAAGCATCAAATCACTTGTCACTTTGAGTGATGTGACAATTTGTCACTTGATTGATTGATGGAAGTGGTTGTTGGCATAATTGCCTTTTGACTTTTTGAAAGCAATTTTGGTATTTGATTTTTAGAAAATCAATTACCATTTTTTTGGAAACAACCTAACACATCTAACTCTCTCATTCTTCTCTTCTCTCTCTCGCCCAAAGGGCATTTTCTTCCTTCAACTTTCTGATTTTACCGTGAGTTGTAGGAAGCAAGGGAAATTTTACGGTAAAATTTCCGAGGTGCTAGCACACATCCGGAGTCTTGCAAATGTGATAGGGAAACCCACTCGTGGGCTTGGAATACACATCACAAGCTTGGAGCTTGGGAACATTCATGGCCGAATTTGAGGAGGACAAAAACCAGTAAATGTCGAGAGTTCAAGGAGCTTCAAATGGCATAAAAAGTTTTCTTTGTTCGTCCCATCGCCTCAATCGATCATTGTAAGTATTCCGCAATTTCTTTGAGTATTCACACATGTTTATTGCTTGAAATTGATCATTGGGACCTTAGAGAAACCCAACACGGGAAACCTAGTTTCCTAGTGGGCTAGGATCCCGTTAAATAACACACAACCTTGACTTTGGCCAACATGCTGTATGATATTTAACTAGGTAGATCTCTAAGATCAATTGGATCTCATCCAACTCATAGATCCGGTAGGTGGACCTCCAAGTCTGAAACATATATACAATATATATGCCAATATATCCAATATATTTCCTCCAGCCTCTTCCTCTGAATCAACTAAGCCTTGACTTTGGCTCAACAAGCTTAATGATTCTAGTTAAGCGGGACCCATTGACTTTGGAAAACTTTGTAATCCATATCGATGAAAATAGAAGTGACCTTGACTTGGCCAACAAATCACAACTTGCCCAAGACATGCGATATGGAACAAAGCTTTCATGGTTCAAACACATCCGCGATGGACATTGATCTTGACTTTGGCCAACAAACCATTGCCAATCTTGGATCTTGAGAAAGAACCATTCAATGGAAGGAAAACGCTTAATATTTGATGATGGTTTTTCGCTTAATTGGCAACCAATTAATTATCTTTGATTATGTCTCATCATACACCCTTAAACATGCATTCTAAAAGCATAATAAGGCGCGATAAATAAATATAATGAATGATGGCGGATGTATATCTCACAAATTGTTCCTAGAACAAATCACTCTATTTCCTCTCCCCGGCTAGCACTATTCTAACTTCTACCCAATTACATAATACAATAAAGAAACCTCATTACATTGAGGGGAACTGGTGAGAAGAGAATTACAAAGAGTCAAGAGATAAAGGCTGGACACGCAGGTCCAATTTAATAAATTCTAAATTTATTACAACAATTTCCAAAATTGCCCTCACTCATCTAATATCCATCCGATATACATTATTCATACAATACATCCATGTATTCACACAAATCATGTTATTCAATCAATCTAATCCAATTAATTAATCTTTGAATTAAGTGATCATCCAATGTTCAAACAACGATTTGATTTGCACGAGTCCAACTCGTTTGAGAATAAGTACTCAAAGTGTGTATTCTCAAATTATATCGAACTACAATTTTAAATCCGATTTAATTTGTATTCAATACTAATTCTTATTTAATTACAAATTAAATAATTACACTTTTAATGGTGCCGTTACGACTTAGATTCTAAATCTAATCTTAATGGGTCTCAAACCCTAATTAACATCCAATGTTAATTTAATTAAAGTCCAATGGGCTTTCAATTAATTTCTTAAGGCATGGGCTTTGGCCAATATGGGTCAAACCCAAATGCTGAGGCCCAATAAAGGAATCATCCTATTTGCCATAAAATTAATTTTGTCCCATTAGGCCCAATTAAATTTAAAAGGCCCATTTATTATATTTGGACTTAATGGAATGGTTTTAGGCCCAATTTGGATCCAATCCAATTGTCCTAAACCAACCAAGCCCATAAGGCCCAAATATAACATTTTAGCCCAATTCCAAATTAAGCCTAATTAATTAAATTCTAAAATTCCAAATATCACAATTTATTTAATTAAAGTGTAGCCATAATTAATTATTCAAATTAACATTTCCAAAATACCAATTTACATAATTAATCATGTTTTATCATTTTCAATACATGTCCAACATTATTGAAACAAAATCAAGTCATTAACATGCTCCTCAACTCACGATTTTCATGCATAAAATTAACCAATTTTGATTTTAATCCAATTAAATCACAAATCAATATATCTCATGCTTTTAAACACATCCAATGGTCTTAAAAAAAATCAAAATCACCATGAGCTTGGGGTTCATTACATACGGCCATGTCAAGCAAAATTAGGAAAAATTAATCCAATTTATTTTCTCAAATTTTAAGATGTTTAAATCTAATTTAACATCATCCAAGCTTAACCAAACCATCAATTTGAAGATATCATGCTCAAATCACAAAATCCCAAAATAAAGTATATAAACCCTAAGTTCATTTCATGCTTAAATAGGCTCTGATACCATTGTTGGGTTCTCTAAGAACAAATTCAAGATCATTAAGCATAAAACATGTATTATATACTCAAGATCGTTAACAAACGCCATACGAACGTGAGCATTCTTCTCATTTCTTCGTTCGAACGCGTTAACAAACGCCATACGAACGTGAGCATTCTGTTTCATTTCCGTTCAAATGCGTTTACGAACGCTACTCGAACGTGAGCATTCTGTTTCATTTCCGTTCGAAACGCGTTTACGAACGCTACAACAACGACGAACGCGAACACACTGAACTGAGTCCTCTTCATTAGATTTCATGCATAGTTTTCCTAGTAGCTATCTCCACATGTATAAATACAAATATGTTTATGTATTACCATTCATATGCTTATGTCATGATAACATTTGAGTATTATTTCTTGCGGTATATCGGATGGAAACCCAGACGTAAATTCCGTAGCCGATTCCGAATGGACGGTAGTGCGGTCTGTACTTGGGATACAATTCCACGTACCGCTTGGAAAAGTGCCCATATGTGTGCTTGTATGGTTAATATGTGTGCTTGTATGGTTAATATGTGTGCTTGTTGTTTTCCTGAATGTAATATGCAAATGAAGTTGTATGTTCGTTGCTATTTTGATATATGTTAAGCATGCAATTTTAAACGTGAGATATATGTGAAATGTGTACATAAGTTTTATCTTGAATATGAGAATTTAGAAGCATGATACTCTTGGAAATAAGTGTTACTTAAGCTTGATTAAATTATTACATAAATCCTTTCATTACAAGTGACATAAGTAAGGGACCATTCTGAACCCAACGGTTTGAGGTCTTCCCTTGCGAGGGGTGAGTGCGGCCTTAAATCTTTGTCCCGGTTCACATCGGGTGGCGACTCCATGTTATTTAGTACTTCCCAAACTAGGCCGCGAGCCTAGGAACGGCGTCGCCCAGGTTCTGTGTTCCTACAATACCACTCTAATGGACCCCGACTCTGAGAACTTGACGACTGTGATGCTAATGACTGTTGATGGTTCCCATCTCCTCCAAAGCTCTTACTTCACATACGAGAATATGAAATTCCTACAAGACTGAAAATGGGGATAGTGAGTCGTACGAAAGACTTAGTGAGTGAATGTAAAGACGTAACATAACATACTATCATATAAGCAATTAATTGAAAACTATGTCAAACCTGGATCGTGGAACATAATAAAATACAGTACAATATGTATAACGGTATCATGATTTGAAACATGTAACATGGTTGAACACTGAACATGATAACGTGAATGTGACATAAAATAGAAAATATTTCATGACCTTGACATGGGCTATTCGTGAAGCTAAAAACTGTTACGTGACTTGAAAACTGTAAACTTGACATAATCTGGAAAACATAGCTGAAAATATGAATGAATGCATGGCTGAAAACATGACTGAATACTCAAACGTGTTTGTGAACTATAACATGAAAATATAAATATAAAACATAAATGTGAACTTAAAAACATAAACTTATATTGAAAACGTAACTTGAATTGAAAACATAAGCGTTATATAAATCTGTATATGTGATCTAAAACCATAATCATAAACTGAAATCCATGAACATGCCTAAAAATTGACTTTCCTGAAAAATCACACCAGTATCGTGACCTGGACCTAGGGGCGTGAAACCTACTTAGCGGGACCTAACACCGCGTAAGCAGAGAAACATGATCATGAATATGAGCCTATGAGGTGTTGGGTTCTCTAAGAATAAATCCAAGATCATTAAGCATAAAACATGTATTGAATACTCAAAGAAAAATAGCGGAAATTATACTCACTTTGATCGGTTGTGTGGATTTATTGAGAAATTTTTTTTTGCTCCTTTGAAGTGCTCCAAGCTCATTTTGATTTGTATGTTTAGCTCCAAACTTTGTTATTTTGAATTCCAAACTCAAGGGATGTTTCCCTATCACCTTTGTATGACTCTTTGATGTGCTAGCAATGTAGATTTTTTACATCAAAAATTCCCTTTTACTTCTTATAACTCTCGGCAATGAGAGTGTAATAGAGAGAGAGTTTTGGTTGAGAGAAAAGAGGAAAGGATGAATTGTGTGACTTGTTTTGATTTTCAAAAAATAAAAAAATGATATACCAAATCCAAGATTTAGTAAAGGTCACTCATGCCTTTCACACTTGTGTGTTGAACAAGCCACCAACAACTAACTACTTCCATCGACCAAAAGGTGATGAGATAGACTAGGTGATGTGACTTGTGTGGGCCCCACTTGATTCAAGATTCGAGTGGGCTCGCAAACACATTCCGGGCTCGGGTTCGTTAATTCTGAATTAATGAATTTTCCGTTGCGACGTAATTAAATCAAATTTAATTAAATAATAATGTCTCGCAAAATTATTACGAAAGTCGCTTGCGAATTAATTCTAAATTAATTCGTTCGCCCGAATTAAAATCCAATTTTAATTCCGTTATGAAATCTAATTTCATTTAATATATCGAATATATTATTTTATCGATTAATTCCAAATTAATCGTTCTTTCTCTTCTATTTGAATTTTATCCCAGATAAATTCTCGCCGTAATTAATCATAGATTAATTTTCTCTCTCTAATAATTAATCCCAGATTAATTCTGTTCGAGTCATACGTCATCGGTGAATCTTCGGGAAGCGACCCATGAGATACCTGGATATGTTGGCAGTAAATTCGATCGTCTGACTATCCGAACACATGCGTACCTCGAACCACGTTCTTGCCGATTTACAAGACATGATTGGCTTCTAGCAAAGCGCATTGCCTACCAAATTCTCCAGAAATATTCTTTAAGGAATATATATAATCTTTGTCAGGCGTAGTATACATAGTATTGCGTATTGCGATCCAGTATCTGATGTCACATGCAAGGCCTGGGGCTGGAATAGTGTATGCCTTGTACGAAGCATATATCGGATCACAAGAAACTAGTCTCTATAATCGGATAATCATGACCTTGTCATATTATCCCGATAGTTGCAACATAATAGAGAACCAGTTATGTATCCCTGCGTGATCATCATCTCCATATGACTGAAGTGATACTTCCGTCTTGACATCACACCCAATACACTACGATTCTTAATAAACCCAGAAGAGGCGTACACAGAATCTGTTAAAGTCTCGGACGACCAAAACCAAAGCGTATTGATTGTAGCAAGTACTAGCGATGCAAGTCTCAGGTTAAGACCAAATACACCTACCCTGAATCGGATTCCCATAGACACATAGTCATACTACCAATGGGATTACGAGGGGTCTATCCAGAGCGAAGCTGTTTCTGTACCATCGGTAAACATAACCTCCTATCACACTTGCATAAGTATCCAATACTTAAATATATGAGAACTATGTCGTTATGCTCCCACAACGCGCACAAGTGCAATATTAGTCTATTTTGCATTATCGATGTCCAGTCTCGATAATACTACGACTATGGATATTTAATGATTAAACCTTTGTGGATTGATATCGTCTCATATCTTATTAATCTGGAACTAATCATAAGGATTTTTATCATTTTATATTCAAGTAATCTAATTACAAAATGATAAAATAGCAATTTCCATTGTCACATAGTTAATTTGTATAAAAACTATAATGTCTTTTACAAATAGTGACGCTATGGGTCCTAATTGTCCAACATGAGGGTGATCAGTGCTTCATGAGGCAACGTGAGCATACTCGGGATGTTAAACATGAGGGAACGATATTCCATACCACTGGTGGTTTGAAAATATTTTCATACTTGAACTTGTAAAAATATTTACTGTAAAACTTAAAGTCAATTTTCATGAAAACTAAAAATTGAAAACGTATAACATGAAAACATAATCATGTTCATGAAACATAAACTGAAAATATGTATCATGAAAATATAAACTAAAAACATAGTCTGTAGATGTGACTCATATGCGGAAAACATAAAACATGAATTGAAATGCGTAAACATGACATGTAAATACGTAACACGAAACCTGAAAACTGAAAACATGAAATGGAAACTAATCATGAGTTGTAAGCGTCAAAACATAGACTGACACATAAATCATGATCTGACATGCGTATTGTCTTATGCATAAAATACTCTTACAATGTTTAATACCTATTTTAGAGTAGGTATGGTATGAACACCGTCCGAACGGAGTCCTAACAAGTACTTCTAACATGAGAACATACATGCTTATATGAACTGAAAACATGGTGTATAAACATAAAGTGAAAACATGAACTAAATATGTAAGCTGAAACATAAACTGGTAACGTAAGTTGATAATATGAGCCGGAAACGTAAACTGACTACGTAATTGAAAATGTAGACTGAATGCATAAATATAAAGACGTGAATTGAAGACATAAACTGGATACGTAAGCTACTAACGTAACTGAAATGTAATTGAGAACATATACTGAAAATAATGTATTACATAATGTAAATAACTTGAAAACATAAGACGGAGGAATATGATTAACATTTACTCAAAGACTGAAGATGTAATGCTCGCATGCCTGAATGCAACTGGAGGAACTGCTGCGTGAAAACTAACATGTGTTTAAGTACGGTTAGCATACTCGAACATAATGATTATATACATGATCGTGAATTTCGTGATTATGCACATGTTGTAATGCGGGAATCCATATTGACATGATAGCTAAGACGTCTACATAATATCTAAGTTATCCTGGAAATACTGCTTAACTTATACTGAACTGCTAACGCTATGTGACATGCTCGTGATATGATGTGCTCGTGACATGCTAAAGGAATGTTTCAATGCAACCGAATCAGTCACTCGAAATACCCAAAACATACCCGGAAACCAAAATCCCCAAGTCGGCCAAAATGCTCGACAACTCTAACGTGCCTCAAAATCTAAATCTAAATCTATAACTATAATAGCATAATTTTAATTCATAATCAACCCATAATATGCAATTTACGGGCATCGATTTCCCACCAAACCACTGAAACTTGTTGCTATGACCAATCCAAATCCGTGGTGGTTTAGTCAACACAAATTATGCATATTTCATGCAAATAAACACTTATTTAAACTGTTATATTAAATAATGCACATATTATATTAATAACAACCTATCTAAGCATGATTAATATGTTAATCATGAAGATGAGTACAAATCGAAAATGGATCAAAAAATGGGTTTTGAGAAATTCATGGAATTATGCAAATCAAATGACAAAAATGAAGCTAATTGACTTATTTGATTCTATTGATGCTTGAAATGCATGAAAAAGCTCAATATTTGACCTAGAAATGGTAAAAATCGAGCCCGTAGAGAGAGAAAGACGAAGCTGAGAAAATGTAAGAGAAGACTGAATATATAAACTCGTTGGTGTCGAGATTTCGATCTCGTGACCAGTATCCCGGTACCAGTAAGCAAATCGAGTCCATAACTAGTTTAATGACCAAGATGGGTGTTCTGCCATCGAGATCCTAGATTCTAGACCAGGATCCTCGATTTCAGAATATTAAAATAAGGGAAAATGGATGCGAAATGATTCCAAATGCTCGCGAACTTATACCGTAGCCTCGGTCAACATGCATTCATACTATACGAGCGTAAAACATCGCATTACATGACCTACTTGACCATAATGAACATGATATGTATACTGTATATGCTAAATATCTGGGGTGTAACAATTAAATTAGAGATCCTTGATGAGTTTATCTATAATTGGAAAAGAGAATGATCAGGATTCACAAAGAAGCACTAGACAGAGAAGAGCCATTGTCGAACTATCACAGAGCATTAAAAATCCTCAGAGAATGACTTTTAAATGCCCAAAATCCATACAAGGTGTCCTAAAGAGCCTACAGACTCACATGTGTAGTATATTAGAAGTCTTAATGTCTCTGCCACAAATCCAGCACATACATGATGTTTATGCCTCAAACATCATCTTACCAGGAAGAGTTCCATCCTCTAGAGAAACACATATCATCAAACAAGGGTTATCACAGAACCCTTTGTTCGTCCATTTGTAGTCACTCATAGTAGACAATTGAAGAAACCACAATTGTCTGAAGCATTTCTTTATTGGCAAACTCAAAATGCTAGAGCTCAAAATATTATTCTCCATGGTATTGAAAGGAAAGTTGATCATGTGGTAAGACATGTTCAACAGGCAAATGCCAAGACATATTTTTTAGCAGAACAACTTAAGTAGCTATCTAAAAAAGACTTAAGCTATAATCACTCAATTGGACCAGGAACTAAAAGCTATGATAAAACATAGATAATGTGGCTTTGAGGTTATCCAGAAAATAAGCTAAACTAGCCTGTATGGAAACAGATAGACAACCTTTGTACACTCCTTCTCTCTTATCCAACCTTTAACAAACCAGTATCAGTTTCCCTTTTACTACCTACTAACCATTTTATTCCACATTTCCAACAACTTCCAACTATTCATAAATTTTCAGTATGACCAATGCGATATACAAACATTTATCTTCCAAACAAACACCACCTGTAACACAGGTTCCCAAACCCAATCCTAATCGCATTACATGACCTACTTGACCATAATGAACATGATATGTATACTGTATATGCTAAATATATGGGGTGTGACAATTACATTAGAGATCCTTGATGAGTTTATCTCTAATTGGAAAAGAGAATGATCGGGATTCACAAAGAAGCACTAGACATAGAAGAGCCATTGTCGAACTATCACAGAGCATTAGAGATCCTCAGAGAATGACTTTTAATGCCCAAAATCCATACAAGGTGTCCTAAAGAGCCTACAGACTCACATGTGTAGTATATTAGAAGTCTTAATGTCTCTGCCACAAATCCAGCCATACATGATGTTTATGCCTCAAACATCATCTTACCAGGAAGAGTTCCATCCTCTAGAGAAACACACATATCATCAAACAAAGGTTATCACATAACCTTTTGTTCATCCATTTGTAGTCACTCATAGTAGACAATTGAAGAAACCACAATAGTTTGAAGCATTTCTTTATTGGCAAACTCAAAATGCTAGAGCTCAAAATATTATTCTCCACGATATTGAAAGGAAAGTTGATCATGTGGTAAGACATGTTCAACAGGCAAATGCCAAGACATATTTTTTAGCAGAACAACTTCAGTAGCTATCTGAAAAGACTTAAGCTATAATCACTCAATTGGACCAGGAACTAAAAGCTATGATAAAACATAGATACTGTGGCTTTGAGTTTATCCAGAAATAAGCTGAACTAGCCTGTATGGAAACAGATAGACAACCTTTGCACACTCATTCTCTCTTACCCAACCTTTAGCAAACCAGTATCAGTTTCCCTTTTACTACCTACTAACCATTTTATATTCCACATTTCCAACAACTTCCAACTATTCATAAATTTTCAGTATGACCTATGAGATATACAAACCTTTATCTTCCAAACAAACACCACCTGTAACACAGGTTCCCAAACCCAATCCTAATCTTAGTTCTACAGAACCGTCCACTTCAAAGAACCTGAATACTAGATCCTTTCTAACCAGACCACACATTTGTTGGGATATATGCCCTAAAGCTTCATGTAATGCAAACAGAATTATATGTTATGAAATAATAAGATACATTATTCATTTATCAAAGTGTTTGTTTAATATCGCATATTGTAAATTATCTTGTTTACATTTGATTACTCATGTGCCTTCAGACTTAGTGTATTAGTGTCATACACAAGATGATTTAAGTCTGTAGTTAGAAATCTAAAATAGTCCATAGAGAACAAATAAAGCAGGTACTTTGTTTGCAGTTTATCTATAGCTATGGTCCATTCTATAATTATATGGCGATCTTGATCCGAGATCGTCCATATGGTGATATGAAATGAAAGCACCTTATATGATGTGATCATATAGGACAGGATCCAGATAGAAATGAGTTTCGTATAATATCCGTTAATAAAGAAATTCATTTCAATCTACTAGATGGTCATATATGGATATATGAATCATGAGTGTACTGCGAACTCCTATATGACAGGCTATGTCTTTTGATTTACAAATGTGAGGTTGGTGTAGCAATCATGATCAATAGCTACGTACTTTGGGGACATGGTTTGGTGTGTAGCTGGAGACGTTTTACATAGATATGGAGTTCACTCATTCTTGCGAGAAGCAGATGAGTCTATTCCTTAAGGGTTGATTCAGTACTTGAACGATTAGTGCGCTCAAGTCTTTCTGTTACAAATATGAAGATTAACAGTCATAATGGTTATGAATAAATTATTAATTAGAGAATCAATGGTACTTAAGGTAAAAATAATTAGAGAGGTATAATAGACAATATGACTCGGCTCTAATTATAAGATACTCGTGAAGGGTCAATCCGTATGAAATGATTATATCGATGGACTTATATTATCTTTCTACGGCAACGAGAGTGCAGCTACGAGTTTTTTAGTGGAATAACCTGAAGTTAATAATTCGAAATATTTAATTAAGAGTTTAATTAATATTCTGGGATTATTGGAGCTCGAAACTGTAGGTCTATTTGGTCCCCGTGCTGGCTCGATATACTGTAGCAAATTAAATATAATTGGATAGTCCAATTATATACTCACATATGTGTGTGTGTGTGTATTAATATGATTAATAATTTATTTTGTTACACTTGAAACTATATGTTAATTTTAATACATGGTTTTTATAATAAATGATTATATGATAATTATTTGTTATAAGTTATTAATTATATTGTATGATTTAATAAAGTTTTTAAATTATGAATTTCCAAAAATTATATTTTGGAAATCCTTTAGTTGGTATGAAAGTTATATTTTTTAAATGGTAACTACACATTCTTATTTTGTAACATCTTTTGTCATGATGATGATGATATTAAGTAAAAATTAGACGTTACTAAAAAATGAGAGTGTTGGCCGAATTTCTTAAAGGGAAATGGGAAGAGTTTTATTTATTTTTTGAAAATCAAAACCCTAAGTATAAAAAGAAAATTGGATTTTCTTTTTGAAACTCAAGTCATTCCAAACCCTAGCCACCTTTTCTTGTTCTAATTTTTCTCTCAAAAGTTGAAAAAAAAAAAGAAAAAAAAACTAAAATATTCTTGTGTGATAAATTATTTGATCTCTTAAGTGTTTAGAGATTAGTTTGTGAGTATAGCCCATACTATTTTCTATTGGTTGCGAGACATAGCACGGAAGTCCATTCGATATCGAATAAAAAATCGCCATCTTCTCATTTTCTTAAACACCCCATGACAGTGAGCATATTTTTCTCAGTTTCGTCACTCGTTGTTATGTAACGAGGCTCGGTTTATTTTATTTTATTGTCCAGAAAAATTGGGAAACATTAAGGGGTGTTTTAAGACTGTTGTGAGGCTGGTTTTAATGGAAAAATCAGACCTGAAATAAGAATTCATGCAAATCAAGAGCTGTTCGGCAATGAGCTTGGAGCATATTCAGATCTAAAATATTGCATATTTATGCCAATGTTCGGGTACTGTTCCGGGGCTGAAAGTTTTCTAAAAACTGAAGTAAAGTTTCAGTAAAGGAGCTGGTCACAATCGGCCAAACAGAGGGGACGGTAGAAAAACATTTCAAGGCCGATCTCGGGTGCCTAAGGTGTTTTTGCTGCGCTAGGAAAGTGGTTCCTACAACCTCAACTAGTCCCACTTATCTCTTCAGCCCCAAGTGCTTCCAAGATTGGTAAAGAAAAAAAAGCCTATTTATGCTCAACAGTTCTCCTCTCCAATTTGCCACACTAATCAAGTTCAATCTGAATCTGAAGCCTCAACATATACATGTGATAATATTAAGACTCCCACTGAAGATTCTACAAATTCAGAAGAATAAATAACAGATATTACTAATATGCTAATGGCTACTTCCATAAGATTTAATGATTATGTTGTTGAAGAGATGAAAGAACTTCTTTCCAGCTTAACTGCTAATCAATAGCCAACAGACTCATATAAACCAACAAATGGTCCCTGAATCAGCTTTGACAATGTCTCTTCTTCCCAATGGCAAACCAAGCTCCAATAATATGTAGCTTGGATAAATGTTCAAATGTTAAAACCTGAAGCATCCTTACCAAATGTCTTGAAGGAGTGCAGTTCAAGAGATTGTCAAAGCCTTATACTATCATCCCAAAGTTATTTTCTACAATTCATGCAGACTATGAAGCCATCCAAAAGACATTATCGCTTTTTTGGTCAGACTCTTATAATGATTTCAAACATCTTTTTCCTCTGTGGAAAAATGAATCATTCTTTATTAATCTCTCTTTTAAGCTTAATGAAGACGTCAATCCTATAAATGTTGCTCATCCGAGTATGACTTCTTCAGACCTTGCATTAGCTCGAGAATAATGTCACTAACTCCAGTAAGGATTAATCGAGCCCACTAATTCAGATTGAGCTTGTCAGGAATTTTACATGAAAACATAAGTCTGAGAAGGCTTGAGGCAAAAAATGTCTAGTCATTGATTACAAGCCATTAAATTCTTTTCTGAACGATGACAAGTTTCCATTACCTAAAATCAACTATTTGTTTGTCCATATCAAAGAAGCATATATCTTTTCCAAATTTGACCTCAAAGCAAGGTTTTGGCTGTTGTGCATAAGCCTATAAGATCAGTCCAAAATAACATTACGCATACTAAACGTCTATTACCAATGGAAAGTTATTCCATTCGGCCTCAAGATAGCCCTATCACTTTTTCAAAAGGCCATGACCAAGATTTTTTAACCTATTTTGCATCATTCATTAGTCTATATTGATGACCTTCTCCTCTTCTTAAAATGATTCAATTGAGTTCTTGGGAATGACATTCAAAAATGATCACTACTCATTTGAATAGTCAACTATCTCAAGAAATTTCTTCCACATGTTGCAATCCATAAAAGCCACATGTCCAAGATGTTGAGAAAGAATGCACCAACTTGGGGACCAAATCAGACGGCAACAGTAAAATAGCTGAAACAGATTACTCAGCATCCATCAGCATTGAAGAAAACTACTCATGGACAACGTATACTCCATACGATGCAAGTGATGAATATTACAGGGTAGAGGTTATTCTCATTGAAGCCACATGTGGCAAAGAGTATCTTTGTGGGCACGCTAGTGGACAATTCATAGAAGCTGAAAATCATTACCATACAGTTTACAAAGAAGCTTTAGCTATGAAATATGACATCAAAAGAATAAAATTTCATTTTATTCACCATCATTTCTCGGTCAGATTAGACAATTCATCATTCCCATAAATCTTAGATCTCAAAAACTAATCCTTACCAGAGAATCAATTACTTCCCATGAAGAACAATTTGCCAAGTATGACTTCTCCGTGAAACATATAACATGAGATCAAACTTGATCCCTGATTTACTATCCAGATCTCACTATATCAAGTTAATCGCTTTTTTTCTTCCATCTCTCATATCTTTATGGCATCGTTTCAGCCAAGACATCATCATCCTCCACACTTACAGATTACCTATCTCCCACCGAATCAGCTAAGCGGGTTTTTCCCTCAAGGACAAACTTTTCAAACCCTACAAGAAATCCAAGCCTTCATAAAAAAAACATATGTTCCACTACTTATCACTATTGCAACACAAAAGACATGACTCGTTTCGCCACAATAAATTATTCCCTCAAAATCCCTTAGTCACGGGTCTCTTTGTTAACCCAACCAAGGAATTTCTCCCAGAAGAATTATGGTATTTTTGGTGCCTCACAGTCCTATACTCTTCTACTCTAGCATTCCCTCTCCAGGCAATGTGGGACCATTTGCACAACAATAATAATCAAGACTCGTTGATTTGGATCTTGTTAGAATTATTTAGTCATCTCCCATGGTGGAGAGACCAGTTAACTACCATTTTTAGAAAAGGGAATATGTGGTGGAAACCAAAGGATGAAACAACACTATGATTCATTGTTCATTGTTCATAAACCATATTTTTAACATCCAATCATCAAACTATTATGAGTTCAAGAACAGACACACTAATGAAGGATTGTTCCACACATTTCTTTGCTTCATATGATGTCCCTACGCCGGTACCTTTGAGAGAATTTATATTCGAGGTAAATCACTATCAGTCTCACCAGATAGACTTGCAACACACTTCATTGAGTCCACGACATGAACTGATACTATTCCCAACAGACTCTAGAGATCCATAGCATTTTAGTGGAAATATTAACAAAGAATAAAAACCCAATTATATAGATTTGTTATTCCAAGATTCCCAAGACCCATATGGAGATTTTATGAGTTTGGATTGTTCAGCCCAATATCATCCAAATCCAGCCCAGCAGAATACACAAGACTAAGCAAACCCAAGTCATGAAGCCCAAATAGAAAAATGAGCTCTAGTGGTATAATCTTTATGGACCTACCAAGATGAATGACCCATAATATGATGACTTAAATATATCTCCATCCAGAATTACATGTGAAACGCGTGACAAGTAAAAGGAATCGTTTTTTCTTTTGCTTTAATAATTCATGATTTATTGAGTAGTGTGTACTTTTGGTTTTGAGTGTTGTTACTTTAATAATGTAAGCATCTTTATTAAAAAATAGTGGTTTACTTTGAATGCTTTTGGCAATGGTCATGTACTGCCATGATTTCTCATACTCTCTCCTTCATCTTTATAAGGAGGCCTTGAGCTAGTTTGTAATCAAGGTTTGAAATCGAATAAAATTCCTTTTGTATTATTCATCATGTCTTGCTAAACCAACTCTTATGTTCTCTTAAAAATGTAAAGAAGGTCATCAAATTTCAATGAAAGTCTATCTCGATCTTAACTACAAGTATGCCTTAAACTCGTCTCTATTGAGAATCTTGTATATATGAACGTAGTAATTTGTTTCTAACTACAAGTATGTTATACACTAGCATCTCTAGTGAATATTGTGTATCAGAATATAGTAAATTATTTATTCGTTATATCTGGGTGGTCTCATTTGTAAAGTATTGTAACCCGTTGATAAGGCCAAAGATTTTCATTTATTTAGGGTGGTAAAAAACAAAGAGAGCAACCCGATCCATGCTATTCTTATCATCATATTGTTACATATGGTGCTCGGTGCGCCAAATTTTATTGTATTTATTGTAAATACAATGTACATTTCTGTTTTATTATGAAATTTAGTAATTTTCATCAATATAATCTTTTATATGGTAAATGCGTCAAAAGACCTTAGAATGAATAGTTGTGACGTAATTGCAAAATCGCCACAATTATTACCGAGAAATGTCACAATATAATTCATTCTTAAAATTGTTCCTAATCAAGGTTTACATACATGGTCAGTTAGTAAACTCGTGAGACCGGTACGTGTAGTATATTAGAATTGTTCTAATGGTTTATCTCAGTAAACCATGAGTCTTGGGAGACTCATATAAACACGTAGTATTTATTGGATAAATATTGAACGACTCATTCAAAGATTCCTGATAGATGGTACACCAACGTCAATAGGAATCTTTACGAGTCGAATAACATATTAGCTAATTTGATTTATGATATGTAACATCCCCAATCCGGAGATGCTACCGCAAGGAAAGAGACTGTTCTATTCCCTTGAGCCTCTGACTTTCTGTCAATATTAAATTCATTTCATGTATAAACTCATGCACGAGACCATTGCCTATCTCATCATCATGAATGCATTACACTTTTTCAAACTAAACACTCAAAATCACTACACATCACAAATTTAGTAATGAACAATTATAACTTTTTACATGTATATTCTTTACTAAACAAACTATATGATACATGACATTTTCTGACACTGACTGAATTGAACTCTGACTCGACCTGGTGGACCAAACCCTCTAGTAACTGCCATCAATATCCATCCTCTCGAGCTCGTCCTCCGGAAATACCTGCAAAACAGAGAAACTATGAGTGGAGGGTTATACTGTTTGAACGATCTAAGTGAGTGGATAGTTTAAAACATAAACTGGAGTTCTTCTTAAAATATTTGTTAACCTTAAAATAAAACTATCTCAAAATTTCTTGGTTTTTCTGAAATCTCTTTTCTCACTGTGAAACTCTGAGCTTTTCTAGAAAACTGGATTCTTTCGAAAAACTGTCTTATGGAAAACCTTTTTCATAAAACTATGATTTACTGAAATTGCATATTGTCTCTGAAAATCTAGCTCTAAAATATCTATTTCTGAAATTGTATATGAAAATCTTGATGCATGGGGCCGTTCTGTATCATCGTCCCCATCATACGCCTAACTAGAGCCAGAAGTGCAAATCCATGATATTGGGACATTACGTATCACCGTCCCTCAAAGTATGCCACTACATGTCCCTGAAACTAGTGGTATTGGGGTGTTACGTATTGTCGTCCCCCCAAGCTACTGAACTAGAACCGGAGGTGCGGATCTATGCTACCCTCCAAGCTTTGAATCTAGGATCTAGGGGCATTTGTCATCCCTAGTCCTGAACTGTGTGTGCACACGATCTCTGAGTCCGTCAATTCCATATCTGTGTCAAGTTACATACTGAGGTGGGTTTTTCCCTATGCATAGAAAACATAAAATCACGCTTTGAAAAACATCTCTCTTCTGAGTCATTCTTAAAATATGCTTAATCAAAATATAATTGAAAGTGAACTTGGCTAACGCCCTAAATGTGTGAAAGTAAGTCTGACATGAAAAAAATAACATAATGAAAATCAACTTAAAGGAAGAGTGTCCACTCACAGATTTCGGGATCTAGCTGGCGTTACTCCCTTGCTGGAGGAAATTGGTGTTCCTGCAATGATCTATAATTGGTGACTCGATCAAAACCCAAGTTGTGAAATATGCTTTGGAACTATTGTCACTACATGACATACTATTTTTGTGACATGACAAATTGTTTGTAAAAGAGTTGATACGAGACTCTAAAGATGCCCCTAACATTCTGAGTTGGAATTGAAAAGGTTGAAGTAATTCTGGAAATTTGGCCTCGCATCATGACGCGGGCCCTTTGGCGTCGTGACGCTCACTAATTCAGAACCGAGGTAGAGCCTCTATTTTATCCGCATCACGACTTTGTGTCATTAGCTTCGTGACGTCCCCATGTGAGAATATGAGGCAGAGAGCCTCTGATCAACACGCGTCACGACACCGAAGGCATAACATCGCGACGCTAGCCTAAATCCAAGACTAATCTACCTCATTCAATTACATAGCCCCAAGGCAACCCAACACCAACACTCCAACACTATCACATAATTACTCCTCTAAACTGCAACCTTGCTCAAAATCCATCTCATCTCATCAACCCAACACAAACTATCATCTAAGATCATTAAACCCACAAGCATAATTTTCTCAATATATTCATACACATATAAACCTCATTCAATGCTAATACTATAATGACACTTCTCAAAATACATGTCAACAACTTATTAATGCCAAATATAACAATTCACATGGCTAGGGTATGTTATATGTGAAATGAGGCTTTCCTTTTTCAAGCTTAAAACTGAAAAATGAGGAGAGGAAAAGAAAAATGAAACTTACTAGGCTTGGAAATATGTTAGGATGGATCAAAATGCTTTTGAAATGAGCTAAATGTGGTAAAAGAAAATCCCTCAATCCCTCATTTTTCTCTTTATATTTTTAGTGTGTGAGGGAGAGAGTGAATAATGTGCTATTTATAGAAAAAGTGGGGCTGATTTTGTGATAGAATGAGTGATTAGTATCGTGCCACCTCACCTTTATCTAGACTATTCCCGAAATTACTATAACATCCGCGTAAATCTCAATTTTTGACTAGTTTCTTATTCGAATTTGAAAAAATGTCCAACGCAAAAGTTGTAGGTCTTTATCTTAGATTTTCGGCTAGATTACTACAGGTTGTTCGGGACGGGACGTAAGCTAAGTTCTGAGTCAGAATTTCAAGGAATTTACCGAATGTCCCACATGCCATTCTATGAGCACTTACTTGCTCGAACATGATTTATATCAAGTATTTTGCCTCCGAAAATATAATAGTCGTCGGAGTCACCGGATGTTACAAATTATCCACCCCTTAAATAAGATTCATCCTCGAATCCTCTTTAAAACTGGAATTCTGAAGTCTGTTTAGATCTAAAATTCTCGATACTAAACTTCTTATCGCTAGTCACATTTCACATGCTATTTCTTAAGTCACCAACTTTAAAACCGTCTACATACTTATTCTCTACCCTGCTTCATCAATTATAATCACAACTTCCCACGATTTTCCATATACTATCATCATACCCCTAGAATAATAGAACTATCATACTGGATTTAATGATATGTTTTGAAAGTCGTAACTAAGATTGTACTCTATTTCTGTCTATATGGACTCTTACTTTACTATAAACTATTTCATATTACCTGAGCTCACTATGAGTTAGCAATCAAAACCTTCATCAAACTGATTGTTCATTCTTTTGCTAATAAGTATACATTGCTCTCCTTTTAGTCTTAATATATGTTTCATGCATAACACCTCATGAATTTTTGATTGAGTGGTAATTCCTCGTCTTTATTTCGTAAATTCTTGCTGAATACTTAATACTACTGTCAAATTACAACTATTGTTATGCCTTACAGAAATCTCATTTTTAGACTTCTAACTATGCCCAACATTACTTGTCTCCATCGGGTTCTTCCTAATGGGTATTTTTGAATTTCTCTAGAAATACTAGCGTTCTCCATGATTAAGCCTTTTGCATGTACTGATTCCATTCTGGTGGAAGTGTATAAAAGAATAATCTCTTGTATATTCCCTTCGTGCTGCTTACTTATTACAAACTATTATTCATCTCTATAACTTAACTATTTAACTCTATATTTTCTTATTAAGCTTCAACTGCTTATGGGCTCCGTTCTTTCAAGTTCTCACTTTTCTGGCTATCTGTGGGGCTTAGCACTTCATAGTGCAATGTAAAATTCTTCATGTACCTTTTGCTTACTAGTGTTATCTACTAAATAGCTTTTATACTAAAGAGGTTGATTATGGGTAGCTTTTTTGGGATCCTTCTCAATTTGCTAATGACTTAGAAGCAAGGTTCTTAAGCTGAGCTTAACTCTATGTATACTTTTATTTAAACTGTATTCCTTGTTTCGACGTCGACGCTGGCGATTCGGTTCTAGCTATAATTCATGCTCTGTATGTACCATTACTTCATTTGCTACTATAATTTCGGTTACGGCGTTCTACATCAACTTGTTTTCCATACTTAGT
The DNA here is from genome assembly GCA_019454045.1 of Zanthoxylum bungeanum. Classification (NCBI taxonomy): domain Eukaryota; kingdom Viridiplantae; phylum Streptophyta; class Magnoliopsida; order Sapindales; family Rutaceae; genus Zanthoxylum; species Zanthoxylum bungeanum. Next base: position 21,907 of record SKCR01049114.1, read on the forward strand.
TGCATTCTGGGATCTCTTCTTTTTCGTTGCTCTCATAGTCCTACTTTTTCAAGTGGCTGTAATCAGATATATGCATATATACACAAGTTCATAAACCTCATCTTTATCTGACGACCATTCACATGTGAAAAACAATATAACTCACCCACTACACTGAATGTAACTTTGTAGTTAACTTATCTTCCTGATTCCATTCTATACTACATATCTACCAAACCACCCATACCTGTGGCTGTCTGGTTGACTTAACTATGACTGGTTACTTCATATTGATCAAGTGAACTAAAATGTAATAGAACTTTAATTTCATTCCAATACAGAGAAATCTTGTTATTATGTTCTTCTGTCATCGCTTCCTTGGTATTCTCTTATACTATTATTGCACTTCGAAAATTCCATTTCCAACCCTTTGACTTATTGACTCTTTCCGTCTTCCTTCCTGCTCTATTCTATAATTGAAAATTTTGTGGTCTGTCTCTGTTTCCTTATCAGAATGATGTCATCTCTTGCATATCCCTAGCCATGTCTAACGTTATTCTTTTGTATTCCCGTCACTACTAAACTAATATTTCATCTCTTCATCGTTCCAACTAGACAACTTCTCTTTTAAATCTCTCACTTAGAGCTATTTTTTGCATATCTCTAGCCATGGCTCGGCGTCGCGACACGGAAGGTTGTGTGCGTCGCGACACTGACATCAGCAATGACGTGTACTGTCGCTAGCATGGGATGATGACATGTGTCTGGTGCACGTTAGTATGATTGTTGTGATATTGACATGTGGCATACGCATGTTAGCAAGTGCGCATTTTAGCAAGACTGTTGTGATTGTGACATGTGTCTGGCGCACATTAGCGGCGCATGATAGCAGTCGGTGCATTTTAGCATGGCGTATTTTAGCAAACGTCGTATTTTAGCAGGAAATTTATATATTTACACTTTTTGTCAGTTTTTCACCGTTTTGGCCCCGAATTGATTCTAGAGAGTCCTGTTATTTTATTTATCTACAAAATAACACAAAACACATCAAAATATTCACAAAACTCAAGAAACTATATAAAATATTAAGTAAAAGGGACGGTAAATACTGATATATTTACCACTTATCACACCCTCAAACCTAACATTTTGCTAGTCCTCGAGCAAAATAAAATACAATAACAACTTTAAAATAAAATTAAACTAAGCCACTTTCGTAGGGATCACGGTTGCATTTAGCGTATGCAATAAGCTTTTAAACCCCTAGGTGTCCTTAGTGGACGAGTTGTAGTCTCGTGAGGGCTTACAATGACGATACCCAAAAACGTCAATCTTTTCATTTTTCAGTTGGATTATGTGGCAATATCACCACCACTCATTTCCATCACAAAAATCAGCCCATCCCTTTATAAAAACCACATTATTCACTCTTCCCTCACCTTAAGAAAAACGTGAATGGCTTCATTTTTCTCAAACCAATTCAAGCTTTCTTTCACTTTCACTTCTTTTCTCAAGCCAAGATGATGATTCAAGCTTGACTTCAAGCCATGTAAGCTTTCTTTCTCCTTTTCTCTTTTCATTTTTCAGTTTTGAGCTTGAATAAGGAAAGCCCCAAATTCGTGGATAAGGAACCCTGGAATTTTATTTTGTAATTTTAGCTTCAATAGAGCTTGTAGCATTCATTTCCTAGCATTTGGTGATAGATTGAACATGGTTTAAGCTTTGTTTTCAAACTGCCCAATTTTGTTTCCCTAAGAACAGGGGTTGGATGAATTTGGTGCTTGCATTAGAGGATTTACTTTGAGTTTCTCATAGTAATTAATGATGGTTTAAGCATGGAATGAGGCTTTAATATAAGTTTGGTTTGAGTTGTGAAAGAAACTTCAAATATTGTAATTTCTTATGATGGCTGAGACTTGTATGTATGTGAGGGTGGTTATTTTTATTTCCATTGTTGATGAATGGTATTAGTTTAGGTATTGGGTGATGAAATGTTATGGTTTATGTTTTTGGGCATGTACTAGCTTGAGTTGAGTTATTGGATGGAAACTTTAAAAATGGAGGTTTTCCCATTATGACCAAATATTAGATGTAAGTTTGGGGGGAAGTGTGTTTTGTGATTTGTGAAGTTATAAGCATGATGCTCATGTGTATTAAAAATGGTATTGGTTTATGTCTCTGAGTGATATTATATCATGTGAAATATTCAATTGAGATGAAACTCAATGATTTAAAATCTTAGCACTGGGTCATATATGTGTAGGCTAGTTGAGAGTTTATTTTTCTTTTTATTTCGTTGATGGTGATTTAAGCTTAAAAGAGTGTTTTGATTTAAGTTGTATTAAAATGTTGTAAAAAGTTTGAAGTTTTAAATTAGTAACTTGACTAATTATTTATGTTAAATATAAGTTATTTGTTGGAAAGTTAAAGTTTGGTTAAACTTGATGTTTAGTTTATTTAAAAGTGTAGTGTGGATATTGATGTTTACATGTTACAGTTTGTTGAATTTATACCTAGTGTGTTGATAATTTTAAAAGCTTGTAAACTAGTGCTTATAACAATATGTAATTTCTTTATTAATTATGGAAATCATGTTTTTGTATGTATATTTTGATGAACATTATGTTTATAAAGCTTGTTGTGATGTTATTGATGCATGAAGCCTATTAGTAAGGCTTGGTCAAATGGCTTGTTGATTAAAATCTGTTGTTGAACTGTGATGTGTGTAACATGATAAATAGTATGAGTCTCAGCTAAATAAATTTAGGCTAAGCTTGATATATTGTGATGAGTATTGATGATGTAAATGTATTTGAGTGTGAAAGTTATAGTTTGGGTCTTGGGTAAGAATGATGAGATAATTAGCATGTTAAGCTAAATTGGGCATTTCATAAACAGACAGCTTGGGTATTTCAAGTGACTACATCGGCTATGCCGAAAAGTCATATCAACATGGCTAGAAACATTAGCATCTTAGCTAAGTTAAACAACATGTTCATGCATCCACAAACCAAATTTAGTTTCTTTAGTTCAGGTATGCTAACCATACTTGGACACAGGTTCAGTCAGCAACTTGCATGAAATCCTTCAGCAGCATTCCAGCACATTGGCAATGGAGCCTCAGTCTATGAGTGGATTCTATCTTTTCTTTTTGCTTATCTGTTTGATGCTATCTCTAAACTTGTGCAATCGGTTTCTTGTACTTAGTTTATAATTTCTCTTATGCCTTCAGATATGTAAATTCAGCTTAAGTCATTTGATATCGTTCATGCCTTTAATTTATAACTTGAATTTTTGTATTTGCTCTATGTATTCAGATTATATAGCCATACTAGTTTTCAGTTCATGTGTCAGTCTATGTATCACAGCTTAGATATTCAGTTCTTAGTTTTTAAGTTCATTTATGCCATGTCTTACATATATATATATTTATCTCATGTCGCAACATGCATCAGTTTTAGTTCTTCATAATTCACAGTGCATTCATAGACTTGCAGTTCAAGAATTCAGCATCTCTGCCAGTTGTGTTTTCAAATTAGTCCTATCAGTCTCAAGCTATTCATGAATCATACATGTCCAATTTCAAAACTCATTTTTTTCAGTTTTCAAGATTATGGCATGTTATTATGCTTTTGATATTTTAAAATAAGTTATTTTATGATTTTCTTTGGATTTTGAGGCATGGGGAAAAATCCACCTTAATATGTAACTTGACCCAGATATGGAATTGACGGATTCAGATATCGTGTGCACACGCAGTTCAAGACAATGGATGACAGATGCCCCTATATCCTAGATTCAGAGTCTAGAGGATAGCATAGATCCGCACCCCCGGCTCTAGATTGTGGCTTGGGAGACGGCGATACGTTACGCTCCAAGATCACTAGATTTCAGAGCTAGGGGGACTGCGATACGTAATGCCCCTAGTATTGGATAATTATGACACATAGCATCACTATTTGTACAGAACATGGTGTTGTTGTATAAATTAACTATGTGACAAAGGAAATTGCTCTTTTATCATTTATAATTGGATTACCGGGATATATAAATGATAAAAGTCCATATGATTAATACCGGATTAATAAGATATGAGACAATATTAATTCACTAAGGTTTAATCATTAAATATCCCTAGTCGTAGTATTATCGAGATTGGACATCGATAATGCGGAATAGGCTAGTATTACACTTGTGCGTGTTATGGAAGCGTAACAGCATAGTTCTCATATATTTGGGTATTGGATACTCATTCAAGTGTAATAGGAGGTTCTGTTTACCGATGGTACGGAAACAGCTTCGCTCTGGATAGACCCCTCGGAATCCCATTGGTAGTATGACTATGTGTCTATAGGAGTCCAAATCAGGGTAGGTGTATTTGGTCTTAACCTGAGACTTGCATCGCTAATACTTACGACAATTAGTACACTTTGGTTTTGGTCTTCCGGGGCTTTAACAGGTTCTGTGTACGCCTTTTCTGGGTATACTGAGAATCGTAGTGTATTGGGTGTGATGTCAAGATGGAAGTATCACTTCAGTCATATGGAGATGATGATCACGCATGATACGGAACTGGTACTCTTGTATGCGGCAGCTATCAGGATAATATGACAAGGTCATGATTATCCGATTATAGAGACTAGTTACCAGAGATCCGATATATGCTTCGTACGGGGAAGACACAATTCCAGTCTCAGACCTAGCATGTGACATTCGATATTGGATCGTAATACGCAATACTACGTATACTACGCCTGACAAAGATTACATATTCATTTAAAGAATATTTCTGGAGAATTGGGTAGGCACGGTGCTTTTCTAGAAGCCAATCATGTCTTGTAAATCGATGAGAACGTGGTACCGGGTATGCACGTATTCGGATAGTCCAATGACCGTATTTACTGCCAACATATCCATGGATCTCTTGGGTCGCTTCCCAAAGATTCACCGATGAGATCTGACTCGAACAGAAAATTAATCTGGGATTAATTATGAGAGAGAAAATTAATCTGAAATTAATTACGGCAAGAATTAATCTAGGATTAATTAACAGAGAAAGAATTAATCTGGGATTAATTGCGTCATGAATTAATCTGGGATTAATTCGTGAAGATGAGAGAATGCGATTAATTTGGAATTAATCGGTAAAATAAATTTAATAGTTAAATTATATTTTTCTATTTAAATTTATTTAATTGGGCTAAAATAATATATTAGATATATTAATTGAAATTAGATTTCAATGCGGAATTAAAATTGGATTTTAATTCGAGCGAACAATTAATTCGTTAGCGACTTCCGTAATAATTTTGTGAGGCATTATTATTTAATTAAATTGAATTAATTACGTCGCGATGGAAAATTCGTTTAATTGGATTAAGCGAACCTGAGCCCGAAGTGTGTTGAGCGAACCACTTGAATTTTGAATTTAAAGTGGGTCCCACCAACTTATATCAACTTGACATTTGACTTACATCAAGTAGTCATAAGTGTGATGGAGGTGGTTGGCTTTATTAAATGTAATTCATTTAACTAACTCAACACACTTAAGTTAACTTAAGAAGTCAACATTTGGTAACAAGTTTAGAACTTGAAAAACATTATTCCCTCTTCTCTCTCAAAACCGTGAACCATGAACCTTGGAGGGGAAAAATTTTCTTTCATTTTTGTTCAAGCTAGCACTTAAAGGAATGGATCAAGGTGATAGGGAAACTCACCCAAGTGTTGGAAACACTCAAGATGGACTTGGAGCTTCCACCGAAATGCATAAAAAGTTTTGAACTCATCCGATCAATGTGAGTATTTTCCGCAACTCTTTTGATTTTATTCACACACACAAATCACTCTTAGACGATCTTGGCATGTTCTAGGAACACTTACACCTAGACCCTAGTTCCAGGGACATGTAGTGGCATGCTTTGGGGGACGGCGATACGTAACGCCCCAATGTCATGGATTTGCACTCCTGGCTCTAGTTAGGCGTATGGGGGGACGACGATACGTAACGCTCTCATGCGTCAAGTTTTCGATAGACACTCAGATTTTCAGAGACAGACTTACAGAAAGATGTTTTAAGAAAGAGTTTTCATAAGGAATTGTTTTATGGAATTGTAGAGATTTTTTAGATTGAACCAAGTTTATATTTTATGAATTCAGAAGTAGTTTTTTTACAGCACTGTTGAATTTAAAACCGATTTTTAGATATGAATTTCATATTGTCATAATTAATTACATTCGTAAAAGTAATGCATCCATGTCATGTTACAGTAAAACTTCAACTATGCATGTCATGATTTCCGATAGTCATGTCTAGCTCATGTAGAATGTTAATTTAGGTCATTTAGACTCTGGTCAGCATATAACATTTTAGCTCATGATAGTTTCAGGTTCGTAGGTTGTGGTTCATGTAGTCAAGCCCAAATTTCATAATTCATGAACAAGTTAGATTAGAACCAAGCCACCACAGGTTTGTGATGAATTTTTCCACGGGTATGGGTGGTTTGGGTTATAGCATGCATTAGTTTCATGATCACGGTCCACATACAGTTTTCAGTTCATGCAGCCAGCAAATTAGCTCATGCATCTGTAGTTCAGATAGTTCAGTGTAACTTATGCATTCAATTAGATATTCATATCAGACCATGTGTTCCAGACCAGATAATCAGATCATACATTCCAGGCCAAATAATCATATCAGTCTATGCAGGTCATGTTCATGACAACGGCTCAGAATAGTAAAGTCAGGTTCAGTCATGTATCTAGTTATCAGTTATATTAAGTTCCAGATCTTTATGTCATGTATCCAGATTTGAATTACCACATTGGATTCTCAGCTTATTATTTATGTTGTCATAATTTAGTACTTTAACACTTTCTTATATTATGTTTCAATTTAATCATGTATTTCACTTCATATTATTTTATTGGCCCTCCGGTATTCACTCACCAGGTCTTTCAAAAGACCTGACCCACCCCACTTTCCAGTTATTTTACAGGCCACAGGTTCAGGCATTGCTTAGGGGAGACGGGACCCAACGGCAATCATTACACACCTCGGGCGTCAGTTCAGAGTCGGGCCATGTCGTCAGTGTCAGATGATGTCAAGATAGGCTATAAGGCCATGTATATGTATAGAATATTATGTTAGTTATTTATGTGTGTACAGTTTTGTGATATGAAATAGATGGGTTTTCAGGTTTATGATGTTTATATATATATATATATGATTGCGTGTTGTGAGTCAGTCATTTCAGTACAACTAGCAGTGTTTATCAGGGGTTCGGGTGATGGCTAAGCCATCTCCTGCCCATCACATGCTCGGAAATATCGGGATGTGACAATTACGAAGATCAATGATCTTAAATAATATTACCATATGATCTTACGCTTCTGTGATCGTATTCGATATTTCATTCTACTAATGAAAACATCTATCATTTGTGTCCTTATGATATGAGACTCATCATCTATTTTACTAACATCAAATGTCAATTTAAACGACACATAATAATATTGGTCGAGTGATATATTACTACCTTGTATAATAATCACATTTTACCAAGAACTTAATTTAAGACATATATGAATATTGTTGACTCTCATAATCACAAATATATTTTGAATTAACGATATTTATATGTCATAATGTATTGAGACATACACATAAAATATGGATGTAAAGACGTGTAGAAAACAAATGGCTTTTATTAAATAAATAATAAATTATATAACAAAATATTTTACCTTAAACCATAAAATCCAAAACAAGTTTTTGTGCATATACTCTAACACTGACAACTCGTTACTCTCCCTTGGCTTCTCCGGTAAGCTTCCCACATCCATTTTTTTAAATAAAATTTTGAAAATTTTCCTAATAAGTATATATCAATAGCTGTTATTGTTACAGAACTTACAAGATTTAAACATGGCTTCGCCTTTGTGGGTAATGGGTGTCAAATTTCCTCAATGAGGCACGGAAGCTCAACATGCCTCCTGACCAAAGACGGGCATGGTAGGATCAAAACCACTAGAACCATGGCCAGTGTCGTGAGGAAGTATGTTGACAAGATGATAAGGAGGCAGGCTCTTGGGTTCATTTACGAGAAGCAGATTAATTGTACATTGCTTTGTTCGCGGACAGGTATGGTGGTTACACTAAGAATTATCAGAACACTTCTTAGGATGGTGAAGCTGCAGTTTCAATATATTTGATGGAGGGATGGATGGATATTGGTAATCATATTTTACCATTTTACTCTGGTCATATTATTCCATTCGGATACCTATAGTCATCCCTTCCCTAAAGTTTTCATTGGGACTTGGGTATGCTGGGATTGAGGCGTGGCTTTTTATCCATGTTGCTGTTGAATGGAATAACTAACTATTTAGTGTAAATGGATGTGTGAGATGACAAAGGGTTAGATTTGTTTTCCCGTAAAATGTAAAATAATTTTTGTAAGTCAAATACTTTTTCTGTGTTTGGTCATCGGCAGGAAATATTTTTCAGAAAGCGATTTCTAATAAATGGTGAGTCAATTTTTTTCCAAAAAAAAAATAATTCATAGTGGTTAAAAGTAGGTATAGTAAAAAGGTTCAGGTCTAGCCCGGAGTCGCATTGTCCTGAAAAATCTGGGTCTAGAAATACCCGGGTCTATAAAAAAAAAATTAGACACAAATTGTAAAATTTCAGACCCACACGGATAAGGACAGGGATATTTCCGAAAGCGGAATCGACCTGAATCTGAATATACCCGGAATACCTGAGTCCGCAAAAAAAAAATTATGGATCGGGATTTCTGGATCCTGACCAATATATCTGGATTCGGATCCACTAGGGTTTGGATTTCCGATACACGGTCCAAAATTTTATTAATTTTATACAAATATAATTGAAAAAAAGATTTGAAAAAAATCTGAATTTATGGTTCCGATTTGGATATTTTCATATCCGAATCAAGATCCATATGTTATATGAGTTTGTAACTCAAGGACCCAAGTCCATAATTTTATTAATTTCATACAAATATATTTGAAAAAATATTAAAAAATCAGGATTTCCGGATTTGGTTCGGGTATATCTGAATCCACGCGAGTCCGGGTTTTCGGGACCTACGTCCATAATTTTATTAATTTCATACAAATATAATTGAAAAAGATTAAAAAAATAGATTTCTGGATCTAGTCGAGGTAAATCTGAATCTGGATCCACGCGGGTGCAGAATTTCGGGACCTAGATCCATAATTTTAATGATTTTATATAATATAATTAAATAAAGATAAAAAAAAATCTGGATTTCTGGATCAGGTCATGGTATATTCGTTTGGATCTAATATAATTAAATAAAGATAAAAAAATTTGGATTTATGGATCAGGTCATTGTATATTCGGATGGATCCGGATCCAAACGGGTCTGGAATTCCGGGACTCAAGTCCATAATTTTATTAATTTCATACAAATATAATTGAAAAAATATTTAAAAAAATCCGAATATTTGGATCCAGTCCGTGTATACTCATATCCGAAATTTCGAGACTCAAGTTCATAATTTTATTCAAATATAATTGAAAAAATTAAAAAAAAAATCTGAATTTCTGGATCCAGTCCATGTATATCGAGATCCGAAATTATGGGATCCGAGTCTAATTTTATACAAATATAATTGAAAAAAAATTATTAAAAAATATGAATTTCTGAATCCAGTCCAGGTATACCTGAATTTGGACTGAGTATCACATTCGGATCCGGATATTTTTTTTTACTGGATCTACCAAAACACATCCCGATCCAGATCCATGTAGATCTAGGTCCAAGTCCGAAGTTTTCATTCTTTGAAGTGAATCATGAAAATTTTGGATAAAAGAAAAAAAAATCTGTAAAATGATTTACGAAATTATATTCCATAAGTCTCTCTTTTTTCTTTTTTTTTCTTTTTTTTTTTTTACAGAAATTGACTAAATTTTTTCATTAATCATAAAATAGTTTATATAGACCAAATTGTCGGTAAGTATCCGAAATGCTGTGAAATGTGAAAAATATTTTCGGGAAATTGTTTTACTGCGAAACAAACGGACCGAAGATTAGCTTCCTAATAAAAGTGAATTTTAGCTACTACATTTTCACAATTAGGCAGAAGCATAATACCCTTAATCGGTTCTTACTTTACTAATATGAAGGTTTGATTGTCCATTTAAATGAAGAGGACAGAGCACCAACCAATATAATATGGTACATTTTCCAGTTCTCGAGTGATTGTTAGCCTAACTTAAAATTTTGTGCCCATAGAGTCACATTGCTCTTTGTAGAAGTCGGTAGAATGAAGTTTTCCAAATTTTACCAGAAAATTTTCAGATTATTAATCGGTTGGTATTGTGTATTACAGTTGCCTCATTTAAAGATTGTTAACAACTTCGTAAATGTATTTAGTAATATACCTTGTAATCAATGCAATGCATCCTCATGTGGGACCATTTTCACAACATCCTCATGTGAGATGATGAAGAAGATATTGGGAAAGATAATAATTATGGAGAGTCTAAGTCGAGAAGAATTAGAGGATTATGTTGATTTTGATGATAATGAGGATATGTAGTTGGATTGAAATATTGGACATTGGAACTCATGGACTTTATTTCTAGATATGAAATTTTAGTCGTTTGTTTTATTCTATAATTTTGATGAACTCTTTATTTTTGGATATGAACTTGTGATTTAAATATGATTATATGAAGATTGGATGTGGAACTATTTTTGGATATAAACTTGTGATTTATATATGAAACTTTGGATTGGAACTCTCAAAATAATAGTTAAAAACTTAAAAATCTTTTATTGTTAATTGATACACACTTTTACATTATTTTTCTATACATATTTACAAATTTTATAGCATTTTACGCCTCAAATTCATCGGACATGTGCCTTAGGCTTTCATACGTGCGCCTGGGCTCCAAGACAGTTTGCGTCTTTAATAACGCTGATACAGATATATGAGTAGAAGTAATAATGTTGTTATTATCATTTGCAATACAAAAAAAAAATGTGGGGTAATTTCTCCTAATTTGGGAGTACTCATAACCCACATTGGGCTTAGGTATCTGGGTTGCGCCGTTATTAGAGTAGATCCCAGTAGACATCTTACTACTGTTGAAAGAATTGGAAAAAAATAAATAAATGACAATCGAGTTAGATCAAAGTATACATATTGAACATGGAAGACTCCCATTTCCTTTATGTGGGAAAAGCACAAGAACAATCTTAAAGATATTCCAGATTCTATCGTGCCCAAACTTTAAAGCTCATGAAAAATGAGGGCTCTTTTATATATAATGCCACGTGAGTTGTTTAGTTTCCCGAATACCTATAAGGTGATCCATTTGGAGAAGATTCAATATGTACAAGATCTTATCTTTGTTTTTATATAAAGACGCTGTTTCCGTGACTCGAACGTGTGACTTCCGTACGAGTCACAGTTCTTTTGGCACATGATGATATTACTTATGTAGTATGTGTTTGCTTCCATGTGCTTGATTTCAAGTTTGTGATGGGCTAGATAAAAGGGACAACAAACAAGTGAAGTTCTTTCATCTCTATCTCTGCAGAGAATTTTTGTTCCTCTTTTTCTTTCTGTCTTAATTTATTCATATACATGAAAAAGAATATTCTAACATGTTGATTTTTCCTTTGGGTGCATTTTCAAAATCGCAATATTGCTTTTAATATGTCAAAAAATGAAATAACACTTGTTGAAAGATATATTTGTGATTACACATGGTGTTTATTGCAGTTAAAAATATACGAAAATGACAAATTTGTAATGCATGGTAACCACATACATATATATATATATGTCAAAGTTTGTTAATTAAATTTGTCACAGGTCTTTCTGGTGGAAGATCTTGATCCATGTTCAAAGCTGCGGCTTGTTGTGTTGAAATAAAAACAGAGCACATGTACCATGAATAATTGATAGTAGAAAATTTGATATTAGGGCGTAAGTAACTTCTAGATTCGTGATACAAAGATAGTGATGGAGCACTGCAAGTTTGGCTCTGTGTGTGATTTTCTTGTATAGAAGTTGGGTCGTCTTTGAGAGAAAAATTTATATAGAAACAGTTCTTATAAGATCATCCAATAACTCATGCTTTAATTATTTTTCTCTATCATTTTTAAAATAATTAGAACGACTGTCATTCATTAATTTGATGGTCCTACAAGAACGGTCTTATATAAGTTTTTCTTCTTCATTGATATCATCGGGCCTAAAATCACTTTTATATTTTGAAATCCTTGATAATAATAAAATATTATAATATAAAAAATTCGAGGTCATTGTCCATTAACTTTTTAGAAATTATAATAAAAATAAAAATTTGGGGACTATAGACAGGCGCCTAACTCGCCTAATCCTTGGGCCGACCTTGTTTAGAAGTTCAATAATATATTTTGTTATTGAGGATATCAATTGATGAATGTGGCGTTAAGAAGACTAGAGTAGGAAAAGTTAAATACTTAGTGGAGGAACCTATTGCAGAAACTTAGATCCCAAATTTAAAGAATACAAAGAGAAAATGGTGGCTAAAACTAAAGGATAGAGACAAAAGAAAGGTGTGGCTTGTTTGATTGTGAGTTGGGAACTTATGGGAAGCGAATTCGAATCATCTTTTTTTTTTGTGGGTGGTGGTGGTGGTGGTAGGTGCCTGTCTTTATCACCATGAGCATATTTGACTTTGTGCATCTCCTTTGTTTCAATGCCTTTTGACATATTCCTTTTTAACTTTTTTGGGTCATATATAATTAATATTTTCATTTTTTAGAAGTGTTTTTAGGACAGAAGGGAATATGGAATTTTGAGCTTTCCAGTTTTCAAAAAAATAGATGGAATCAACTCTTCAAGATCGTGTTTAGCGCGATGATCAAATATTAATTTATTATACATTTGGTTACGGATTCGAATCTTATAATTAGTCTGTTTGTGAAAAAAACATGAGTAAAATCATGTATATCAAAACTTTCCCAAGATTTTACTTATAGTGAAAACCTTATGAAATGAATATGATCTTTTTTCTCATCTTGGGGTCAATGACATTTAGGGCCTTGAGCAAAAAATAAATAAAATAAAATAAAATTATAAGGCCTATTTGCATTCAGCATCATTAACTCCAAAGAAACATAAAATAGTTCAAAATTCATTCTATTTTAATAAAATTTACAAACTTCATTTAAAAAATCTTAATCTTTATTTTAGAAAAATAATTAATTGGATTACTAATTATGAAATGTCCATATTATTGAGGTCTTTCTACAATACAATATGTGACATAAAAAGATTAACTTATTAGAATACCTATTTTAGAACAATGATAGACACACACCCAAAAAAAAACACTCTTAAAAGGCACTCAATGCATAATTATAAATTTTTATTTATTTGAATTCCAAATTTATTTTCTCAAGGTAAGTTTATGCATGGAGTGTGTGTTTTGGTGTATATCCATCATTGTTTATTATTTTATTAAAGAGATATTTAAAAAAAATAGGACATTCTTAAAATATGAGGCTTGTATCTCTAAGCACTCCCAACAGTTTTAATTTATGGAGTCATGTGGGAGGATTTGCTCCAACAATTCTCCTACATACCTCCAAGGAGTTTGGAAATTCATATCATACCTTAGATATATGAAGCGTGGTTATCGGAAATTTAAGTAGGATAAAAGTAAAAAAAAGTGTTATTGGAGAGTAAAATATTATCTCACTCCATAGATTTTATGTAAGACATGGATTTTCAAACTCCTTGAAGATATGTATGAGGATTGTTGGAGCAAATCTTCTCACATGACTCCTTAGATTAAAAATGATGTCATTTTTGGATGAACAATGACAGATATACAACTAAATTATATATGTAAAGACACACTCTAAACATTTAAAGAAAATTGAAAATTAAAAATAAAAAATTAGAAAAAATCAAATATGCTCTTATACTCTAAACTACCACTTAATACGTTTTACTTAGAGCCGCCTCTGCATAGGGCAGGAAGGAAAGATAAACATTTAAATAAATCCTTATGAAAAATTATGAGTATACACAATATTGCACATAAAAATGCACATGATAGAAAAAGACCAAAAAAAAAAATTATCATGTAGTGATAATTTCTTTATCTTATAGTAAAGAATTTTGTCTTTTAATATTTATATGTAATATGTTATGCAATTTTATATATACATATCATTACTCAATGTTGATTATAGCCCTCAGACAGTAGGACCTCCCTATACTTCAGAGACTGATATGCTCATTGTCCAGGGATTATCATCAAATAAGAAAAACCAAATCACATTGACACTTTGTTTCAAGATTCACACGACCCATATGTTGATTTTGAGATAGAGATGGATATGCATCTAAAGCCTTCTCAACCAATCCCCTCAGAAAATGAAACTTGGTACAAGTGATTCTAATGACTCAAAATACTACAATTACAATCTATCTCAAAGTCATAACATGTGAAAACCAGCTTTCTCAAAAGTCGTGTCTAGCTTTATTAAAGTTATTTGGTGTGTTTTGTAATAATTAAAGCTTGTTTTAGCTTTTTCTTTTGCTTTGTAAAAGTTGGAATCTAATCATTCTAGCTAGTGTCTAGTGTGCTCTGTAAGCTTCTAGTGCGTGCCAGTTGTTAGCTTATCATGTAAGCCTCTCATCCTATATAAGGAGGCATATGTGTATCTTGTAAGACATTTTGGAGTTTCCATTCAAAGGCTTAAGTTATCAATAAAATGAATGTTCATTAAAAACCTCTCATATCTCTATTGAAAGCTAATAATCTACTATGCTTGTTAAATCTTTCATCTCTTTCATATAGATCATGAGTATGCTATATGCTTGTCTTCCGTGGAATTTGACACATCAGAAAATGCTTTATACTCTAAGGTATATCGGATTGAGTATGATTGTCCTCGATGAGCGGGTACTATCTCATTGCACTAACACAATCCTCTGTTCCAGTACCTTATTTTGATATTGTTTCTAGTCTCCTGGTGTATAACTGAGGTATACAATCCGGCAGAAGAATCAAACTGTACTATCAAACTGAGACTGCAAAAGGGCTTACTCACTTGAACCTTTAAGGCTATGAAGAGTTTTCGTGTGTCTGTAAAAAATACATGAACATATCATTTCAAAATATAAAGATGCTTTATATCTAGAGATGCTTCTAGAAAAATGTGTAGGATGGTGACTTTATATCTAGAGATGCTTCTAGAAAAATGTTGAGTATGTATTTTTAGACATTCGTCGTTCTGGTATTTAAAGCTTTTACCATTTCAAAATATAAATATAAATTTGAGCATTAATCTCTCTTTCTTTTTTATTTATGTGGCCATGCTCTAAAAAGTCTCAGTTTATCAATTCTTTTCCTTTTTGATTGGAGAGTTTATTTTAAATGTCTAGTTAATATTTAAATATATACACTCCCAATCTCCCAATAGTTTCTTATAAATAAAATATTATTTTACTAAAACAATTGTATCCATCCGATGTGGAAAAACTTTCATGTTAGATACCATTAATCTTTACTAGATGAGTACCGCTCATCACTGCAATCATAAAAGATGAACATTAAAAATAGAGAACATATTTCAAAGTGAAACGTGGGTACAATATAAAAGACATTGGATAAATATTGTACAAATAATGAGAAGAAGAGAAATAATTTAATGAATTGAAGAAAAAAAAAATCATTTGTTTACTTTCAAAATGAAGAATGTACATGTCTACAATAAAATGAAGATGAGGGGAAATTTTATTTGTTTCATTCTAAGATGAAAAGTGTCTATAAATAGTTTTAGTGATAATAAATTTAACTCAAATCATTAATTGTAGTAGCAAATTTATTTACCTATAAATAACAAATATATTCATTAAGTTAAGTTTATTCACTTTCTATAAACTACAAATACATTTATTAGATCAAGTTCATTGCCATCTTGAAAATGACAAATACATTTATTAAATCAAGTTCATTCACCTACTAAATGAAATAAATATTTCAATCAAGTTCACTCACGTATTAAATGCATTATATATTTCAAAGTTTAAAGTATTCTCATTATCTTCTAAAGTGACAACAACATATTAAATAGAGGATAAAAATATATGTATGTATATATGATAGTTGTGCAAATTAAAACTTAAATTTCATCATGGCATCAATAATATTTATCATAACATTAATGATCTCAATTTATGTAAAATTGAAATCAAAAAGAAAAAAGTTTACTAAGATATTTAGTTAAAAAATTTCTACTAGACAATAAACCATTGAAAGTCAGATGTCTCTCATCACTTCTTTTCAAAATCTAGAATGTTACTCGATAGCTCTTTTACTACTGCTATATTTGGACTCAATTTTTAGAGTGATGGAAGGGGATTATTAATAATAAAATGTAATTTAAAATTTTAAAAATATTATTTGATTGGATGTAAAGGGTGGAATGAAATGGAATAAAGTATAATAAAAAGAGTCAATAAGCCCTTCATATACAACCGCTTAAAATGGTGGAATGAAATGTAACTTGAAAAAAAAAACTATTATTTATGAAAATGAAATTCATTTTATAAAAGATTTATCTTTTATTTATCAAATAATATTTAGAACATTTATATATCCTTATAATATAGATGTCATTCATGTTATCTCCTTAATCTTTATAGAATCCAAACACTCTCCTTAATTTGACAAAATTCAATGAGAATAAACATATATCATAATTATTTGAGTATTATTTTGAATATTTACGAATTTTGTAGAACTAATATGTATTAATTAACAATTAAGTTAGGCTTAATTTTTTATCTTCCCACTTATAACCTATTACATCCTTACAACTTCCATTATCTCCCTAAATTGCCTATTTCTACATGCTTCATTACACATGAACTTACGGATTCTAACTGAACTCAATCTAACATGCCTATCTAAATTGATCACATAACTCTGTCGAATTTCACGACTTACCATAAACATTTTTTTTTATTATTATTTTTTTTTTTGGAAACGATGGAAACTCCGCCACCAAACCACCCATTCTGGGCCGCGGCGCAGGTAAAACCACCGGCTATCCCAGGCTCTTACAAGAAGTGCATGTAGGAAATTCTTCATTAAGGGTAATTCTGTCTTTTGGATTGGATTAGATTGGGTGCTTGTGAGGGGTACAACCCTTTGGGGGGTTGCACCCCATCCCAAAGGGTGCCCTATTGGCACCCTTCCATGCCTTATATAAGAAGGCTTGATATCCAAAATATACATATAGAAAGATATCCGAATTTGATAAACAAGAGACATTGTTTTCCATTGTTTTTGAGAGAGTTTCACCATATACCTAGTTCATACACTTGTTAAGGAGTGCTCCTTGAACAAGAAGATTCCAAGTAATCCTGGGAGAACGTTGGCAAAACGAATCCGTAAAGCACCTGTGACGGAGCCAATAAGTTCTTAAGGGCAGAGATCATCTCGACTTGGACAATTCTGTAATCTCCATTTTCTGGTTTGTTTTAAAGGTTTTCTGGTTTTAGGGTTTCATGCATCTAGATCTACTTTTGTTGTATTGATCTGTTTGATTGCAAGTTATATTACTGTTTGATGACTCAAATTGAACAACAATCTTAAGAACTTAATGCTTTAATGTTATTAGATAGTAATTCGCATGTTAGGGTTTGAATATTTTCTGGAAAATACGAACTGTGCATGAAAAACCCGTAGGGCGTTCGAACGCCCGACGCACGCGAAGGCTAAATATTTGAACTTTCGTTAGAACGTTCGAACGCGTCTTCAAACGCAACTCGAACGCAAGCCTTCTGCCTTAGAACGTTCGAACGCGTCCTAAACGCAACTCAAACGTCAACTCTCTGGAATCGTTCCGTTCGAACGCGTTCACAAACGCTACTCGAACGTGAACTCTCTGGAAACACTTCGTTCGAACGCGTTATCAAACGCAACACGAACGCACACACACTGGACAGTCTCGTTCGAACGAAGATACGAACGTGACACTAACGACTTTGTCCTGTAAGTATCATAAACTGCAAACTTTAATTAATATTAACTCGGTTAGTCATATACTGTAAACACATTAATCTTGGTAGTATAGATTCAAGTTATTATTAAGTTGTTCAATTTTCACAAGCATACACATAGTGATAAAGTTGAAATTGATTGGTTGTTGCATAATTGGTTGAGAATTTAAAGT
The DNA here is from genome assembly GCA_019454045.1 of Zanthoxylum bungeanum. Lineage (NCBI taxonomy): Eukaryota > Viridiplantae > Streptophyta > Magnoliopsida > Sapindales > Rutaceae > Zanthoxylum > Zanthoxylum bungeanum. The sequence goes on from SKCR01049114.1 coordinate 40,134, forward strand.
GTAATAATACACAAGTAATTCCATCCAATCTTGATTGACTTATATATCTACATTTATCATATATCATTTTGAGCAAGGTCATTCGTTGATCGTTGTGCAATTTGTCTTTCGTAGACTAATTGACCTTGTTGATTTTCCAGTTACATATGGCTAGCGGAAATATCACGGTACCGGTCTCTCACGGAGAAAAACCGGAGAAATTTGGTGGGGCAAATTTCAAACAGTGGCAGAGCAAAATGCTGTTCTACCTGACAACTCTCCAGTTGGCTAAATTCCTCAAAGATCCTCCGGGTCCTGTGGAGGGTGAATCTGAATTGGCCAAGGTAGAGCGAGAACAGACTTGGATGTCTGGAGACTTCTTATGCAAGAACTACCTTTTGGGTGGTCTTGACAATACCCTGTACAATGTGTACCAAGGCATGACTTCTGCGAAGGTTCTCTGGGAATCTCTCGAGAAGAAGTACAAAACCGAAGATGCCGGACAAAAGAAGTTTGTCGTGGGTAGGTTCCTGGACTACAAGATGGTAGATTCAAGGACGGTGATGTCTCAGTTGGGTGAACTGCAATTGATCATTCATGAAATACTGGATGAGGGAATGAAACTCTGTGAGATGTTTCAAGTTGCCGCCATAATTGAAAAGTTGCCTCCATCATGGAAGGACTTCAGGAGCTATCTGAAACACAAAAAGAAGCAGATGAGCCTTGAAGATCTCAGTGTTCGATTGAGAATCGAGGAGGACAACAGGATGTCCGAGAAGGCCAGCTACAAGACTCTGGAGTCTAAGGCCCACATCATTGAAGGTGCAAAGGGTAGCAAAAAGAGAAAGAACAGTGGAGCTGACTCTGGGAACAAGAAGTTCAAGGGAAAATGCTACAACTGTGGAAAGAGCGGTCATATGTCAAAGGACTGCAGGAACAAGAAGTCTCAGGACAAGGGCAAGAAAAAGAAATATGAGGCCCATGTTACTGAAGGCGAGCAGCTGACTGATGATATCTCAGAGATGGAACTATCAGCAGTGGTTGTAGACGCTGGTTTTCGCCCGAGGTCCACAATCGAGAATTTGTAGTTGGGGGCACTAGCGATCCTGCAAAACAAAGGTGTAGAGTGAGCGGGAGTACTGCCCACCGGTGTGGTGGGTGCCGGGGGCACTCCGACGCCCAAGTCAGTAATGAACATATGTAGTAATAGATGGAAGGTCAAGGTTAGATGCTACCTTGAATTCCGTTGAATGCCGTGAGGGCGGTAAGTGGTAGGAGTGGCGAGCTTGAGAATGTCCCAAAGCAATGGGTAGGAGAGCCAGAAGTCGGATCCACCTCCTCTTGGAGTCATATTCCTTATATATCCATGGTATAGTCATGTTTGTCTTTATTGACTGTCTTTTAATTATCTGCCCGTTAGAACATGGTAACAGTCAACTTAATGAAGTGACATTACTGCTTGCAGGTGGGAACGGATGGCTTGTGGGTGGCATTAATGAGCCTGGGCGTTACGTGGGCCGGTCTCTGGATGGACCTACGGTTACCGGTGTTGGTGTTCATCGGGCCTGGGCCGACATTATGTCTTTGGGGTTTGATTAGGAGGCTTCAGGGGTGCGTCTAGTATTGGATCTGAAGAAAAATCACGAAACTGCCCCTGGACCAAATTTGGCCCAAACAGTTTGTCCCCTACTCTCTAAGTCAAGAGTCATTGGCTTGGAGAGTACTTGACGCATGTGTCGCTTGGGACGAGGCCATATTATGTAGTTGTACTTCGAGCGTTGATGCTGCCTACTAATTGAACCAAACGAATGTCTAGTTATCAACTTGAGTCTACAAGAGCCATTGGGGAAGTACCCAATCGTTTGGACCCGATGAAGGTCAGTATATCTGTCATACGACATGTGCCCTCCATGTCTACAAGTTGACTTGAATTAAGTCTATGGGGGATGTCCCCGGTCGACTGGACTTGATGAGTCCAGGAGGATTTGAGTCATACGACATGCGTAATCCATGTCTACAAGTTGACTCGAAGTGAGTCAATGGGGGATGTCCCCGATCGACTGGACTTGATGAGGCCAGGAAGATAATAGTCATACGACATGTGTAATCCATGTCTACAACTTGACTCGACATGAGTCAATGGGGGATGTCCCCGGTCGACTGGACTTGATGAGGCCAGGAAGATATAGTCATACGACATGTGTAATCCATGTCTACAACTTGACTCGACATGAGTCAATGGGGGATGTCCCCGGTCGACTGGACTTGATGAATCCAGGAAGATATGAGTCATACGACATGTGTAATCCATGTCTACAACTTGACTCGAATGAGTCAATGGGGGATGTCCCCGGTCGACTGGACTTGATGATCCAGGAAAATATGAGTCATACGACATGTGTAATCCATGTCTACAACTTGACTCGAATTAAGTCTATGGGGGATGTCCCCGGTCGACTGGACTTGATGAGTCCAGGAGGATTTGAGTCATACGACATGTGTAATCCATGTCTACAACTTGACTCGACATGAGTCAATGGGGGATGTCCCCGGTCGACTGGACTTGATGAGGCCAGGAAGATAATAGTCATACGACATGTGTAATCCATGTCTACAACTTGACTCGACATGAGTCAATGGGGGATGTCCCCGGTCGACTGGACTTGATGAGTCCAGGAGATTTGAGTCATACGACATGCGTAATCCATGTCTACAAGTTGACTCGTAGTGAGTCAATGGGGGATGTCCCCGGTCGACTGGACTTGATGAGGCCAGGAAGATATGAGTCATACGACATGTGTAATCCATGTCTACAAGTTGACTCGACATGAGTCAATGGGGGATGTCCCCGGTCGACTGGACTTGATGAGGCCAGAAGATAATAGTCATACGACATGTGTAATCCATGTCTACAACTTGACTTGAATTAAGTCTATGGGGGATGTCCCCGGTCGACTGGACTTGATGAGTCCAGGAGGATTTGAGTCATACGACATGCGTAATCCATGTCTACAAGTTGACTCGAAGTGAGTCAATGGGGGATGTCCCCAGTCGACTGGACTTGATGAGGCCAGGAAGATAATAGTCATACGACATGTGTAATCCATGTCTACAACTTGACTCGACATGAGTCAATGGGGGATGTCCCCGGTCGACTGGACTTGATGAGGCCAGGAAGATAATAGTCATACGACATGTGTAATCCATGTCTACAACTTGACTGAATTAAGTCTATGGGGGATGTCCCCGGTCGACTGGACTTGATGAGTCCAGGAGGATTGAGTCATACGACATGTGTAATCCATGTCTACAAGTTGACTCGAAGTGAGTCAATGGGGGATGTCCCCGGTCGACTGGACTTGATGAGGCCAGGAAGATAATAGTCATACGACATGTGTAATCCATGTCTACAACTTGACTCGACATGAGTCAATGGGGGATGTCCCCGGTCGACTGGACTTGATGAGGCCAGGAAGATAATAGTCATACGACATGTGTAATCCATGTCTACAACTTGACTCGACATGAGTCAATGGGGGATGTCCCCGGTCGACTGGACTTGATGAGGCCAGGAAGATAATAGTCATACGACATGTGTAATCCATGTCTACAACTTGACTCGACATGAGTCAATGGGGGATGTCCCCGGTCGACTGGACTTGATGAAGATCTATGAGTCTCCAGTCTATAGACCCGATAAAGATCCAAGAGTGTTTTTTTTTTTTTTTTTTTTTACTAGAGCTGAAAAAGGTTCATGAGACTACGGTAGAATGTACTTGGTGAATAGCTATCAAGGTTGTCACTATACACTCTATTAGGCCCGATGAAGGTATAAGAGATGATTTATTCTACTTGAACTGGTGGAGTTCTAAGAGAGTTACTAGATATGATGGAGTTCTATGTGGGTCTTCCATTCTCATTCTACTCGACCTGACGTAGGTCCGTTGGGTGTTCATTCCTCATTCTACAAAAACATATATGTTGTGTGAATGATATAGGTGAACGAGGGTCTTCAATGAGTGCCAAACTCCTCCCATGGTAGTGTCGACTGGAATCCTTAACAAATACAACTGTCACGCGTGTAGTGTTGGGTGGGACATTTGCCTTATGTCGAGTGGGACGATCACCACATGATGAATCTTCATTTGGAGCATCATTTAAGCTGAATCTTCTTTTTACAGTGTCAAGAGGCCCAATCAGTCCACAAGGAAACAATACCGAGTATAACCCAAGTCCTCAAAGGCCACAATTCCAGCCCAATATCCAGGCTTCAAGCGAGCGTGATGAGGAAAGCACAAAAGGCCCAGAGAATCACGGACCACAAAACAGTCCAAAACCTGGCCACGATTGAAGCCCAACAAAAGATCACAGAGACACAAAACTTGGGCCGCAGTTGGAGCCCAAATAAAGAATGTCAACAACTGCTAGAAGTCAAACAAAACAAACCGAGTATCCCACATCGGTTATTTGCAAAGGAAGCGGCAAAAGCCTAACAACAAAACAGAACCCACATCGATTATTGTCTCAAACAATAAACCAAGGTCACGGCACAGCAAAAAGAGCAGCACGGTCAATTTGAATCTTCATCTAACCGAGCTAAGTTGCGCTAGCTTGTAACCCAAGTGGGCTTCACAGAGCAGCGCAAACCTCTCACTCCCCATCAGTGGAAAGAATTACGAGCCGGTGCAGTCTTGTCCTACTCTGCCTGATGAGTTCACTCAACCACCATCTGTTATGTATCCTAACTAGGTCGTATCATTGATGGATTTCTTTCAGGGTTTAGCAGGGCTCAACAAATAGCGGCCTGATCTTGGTGGTTGATGTGTGGGGATGTCTTGTAGTCTGATTAGTGTGCAAGAATTAAACAGTGTGTAAAGGCACTGATCTGTTTAAGGGCGTTAGCTTCTTTGTTCTTGAGGGCTGCCTATGAGATTCGAGATTCCCAATAATTTTTGGATCCCCCTTAAAAGAATTCGGTGAGGATACCTGAACAGCAGATGGAACAAAACCAGTAGCAACATAGCTGAAAAAATCTTCTAATAAGTCTCACCGAGTCCAACCAAACATTAGTAAACAAGCCTCAAATGGTCACCACAAACATGAGATTGTTGGCACCATAAGGCTCGATACTGCGTGAATCTTCCCCGATAAATTATTATTATTATTTTTTTGTAATAATCAAAACCTTCCATGTATTTTTGTGGCAATTGGATGTAATGGGGGTATGGAGTTTGACTTTCGACTATCACCTGTAGAATCAGATTGAGCCTGCCAACTGCTCGAGAAAATGCCACAAAGGCTTCATTCTTTTTATAAATTTGAAAACAAATCAGACATACTAATCCATCAGGCTCAGCGCTCTTCTCTACTGAACGCTCTTCACATTCACTTCTCCAATCACAATTCAATCACTTTCTTCCTCCACAGATTCTTTTGTTCTCTGTGGTTGCTCCAAGCCGAACTACACACTGGACTCACCCTACGAGTCAAACCTCAATTCACCGTAAATGTCCATAGTCGACGTTGCCATGTACTCCTACAGCAACTTCACCATCCTGGGTTCTAGTCCCTATGATGTAATCTACGGGTTCTACCAATGCCGAGGCGACCTCTCCTTGAGTCGAGGAAAAGACTGTTGTGTAAATATGGGTCGTCTGTTGGGTATGAGCCGAATTTTATTGGCCGTCGAGGTGTTGTGTTGCTAGTCCTGGTGACGGCTGGTAGGCTCTACAAGGTTGGTGGGGACACCTCAGCGATTATCATGCATCGAAGCGCATGGGAAATATGCCATTAACAGATGATGTCCGACCGAGTGGTGCTAAATCTTCTTATTGTCGTGTCAAATAGCACCGTTCACGGCTTGGATTTGTCGAGTCGAAGGTGATTTTTTTTGCCTAACACCAAGCGTCTATATATGTCGTCTGGGGCAAATTCCTCTATATCATTCGCCTTTTGTCTAGAGTTAGGATAAGACATTGTCGCATGGGAATATGAGAGTTTATATTCTTTGAGAACACTCTCCTCCTCCAAGTTATCACATAGCTCATTTATTTTAGATTTTCCCCTTCCCAGTGGACCTAGTGAGGACCTTGAAGTCTCCACTCAATTGATGAAGTTCGAAGAAAATCACCGCTCCACTACACCTTGTGAAGGTATATAGGAGACTACGCTCCACCCAACGTGGTGGAGGTCGGTCGAATGGGCCCGATGGGGGGTCCAAAAGGATTTTGACATTTCCATGCCACCTGGAGAAGAATACAATCCTCACACTCAAGTCGATTGGAAGATATGACATCCTTCCATAGCGTATGGAGTGTCATATTCTTTCAATGTAGTCCGAAGAAGATGACATTACATTTATGTCATCTGGAGAAGATGATAAATCACACATATCATCAAGAGGAATAACAATGTTCTTCATCATTTATGGTAGATGTCAATCTTTGGATGTGGTATGAGGGAGATAACAATCATCCCAAGTAGTATGAAGTTACTGGCAATTCATTCTATCATATAGGTAATTTGGCTACGTCTAGTCAAATGGTTTCTCAGTCGAGCTCATTCTTCTTCCATCTTAAGTCGGATAGAACTTAAACAAGTATCAAACCTCGTTACGTGTGGTGTCGAGTGAAATCTTTGCTCAATATTAAATCATCGTATAATGCCGTTTGTGACAAGTTGCATGTAGAATTGTCAATTGGGGTATTTCTTACAAGTAATAAGTCAGACATTGTAAACGTCGACTGAGCTATCCATAACAATTACCTAGATTTAAATTGTAGTATCGACTGGGACAACCGTGGCATGTCTCATAGTATAAATTGTAGTATCAATTAGGACATCTATTACATGCCTCTCGCCACATATTGTTAGCGATTGGGACACTTATAACAATTTACCAAGATGTAAATTGTAGTGTCGATTAAGGTCACGTATAACAAGTCCCAAACTATGACGCATATTATAAGTTTCAGTCTTTATTAACGTCGACTGAGTAATTCTTTTTAAAAGTGCTAGCCATACCTGGTAATGTTGATCGAGATGTCCAAGTTTGGTCTTCATTCGGGTATTGTCGACTGGGACATCCTCCTCAGGCCAAATACATCGCTTCATCATATGTGGGAATGGTAGAAAGTACAGCTCCATCGAATGGACATGTCTTGTTCTTGGAATAGTTGGCAATCTTCTCATGTCGTTTGAAGAAGATGACACCGCTTTCGTATGGTAAGAAGGAGATTGAGACTCATCTATTTCATCTGAAGAATATGAGAATCTTCATATGTAGTGAGGGGTTGATAATGATTATTCCGCGTAGTCTGAATTTATCCCGGCTCGAATTTTCCTTATTGGTAGTTTGACTCCAGATAGATTTGAAAGAGTTACTCTTTGAACTTTTCCATTTCCTTTCGCATGAAGGAGTCGACTTGTCGTGATCAGTCGGCTTGGAGAATCATGGAGGCTTTTCTGGTGATTAGGTGGATGGTTGATTAATGGTGGATTTTCGCTTTTCATATCCTTGAATGCTCCTAAGAGATTGGATCAGACGATAGAATTATTGGGATGATCCGTAGCCTCGGACCATTGGGAGAAGAAATATGCTCTAATACTTGTAATCATTCTTGGAGGATGACAAATTAAGTGATCATGAGATCTCGTGTTTGCTCGTTGCGTGATGTCATACAAGTAGGGATGCTAGAGAGGATCGTAGATGGAAAGATCTTTGCATGCTGTAGGTCACTAGGGCCCCACGGTGGGCGCCAAATTGTAGACGCTGGTTTTCGCCCGAGGTCCACAATCGAGAATTTGTAGTTGGGGGCACTAGCGATCCTGCAAAACAAAGGTGTAGAGTGAGCGGGAGTACTGCCACAGGTGTGGTGGGTGCCGGGGGCACTCCGACGCCCAAGTCAGTAATGAACATATGTAGTAATAGATGGAAGGTCAAGGTTAGATGCTACCTTGAATTCCGTTGAATGCCGTGAGGGCGGTAAGTGGTAGGAGTGGCGAGCTTGAGAATGTCCCAAAGCAATGGGTAGGAGAGCCAGAAGTCGGATCCACCTCCTCTTGGAGTCATATTCCTTATATATCCATGGTATAGTCATGTTTGTCTTTATGACTGTCTTTTAATTATCTGCCCGTTAGAACATGGTAACAGTCAACTTAATGAAGTGACATTACTCTGCTTGCAGGTGGGAACGGATGGCTTGTGGGTGGCATTAATGAGCCTGGGCGTTACGTGGGCCGGTCTCTGGATGGACCTACGGTTACCGGTGTTGGTGTTCATCGGGCCTGGGCCGACATTATGTCTTTGGGGTTTGATTAGGAGGCTTCAGGGGTGCGTCTAGTATTGGATCTGAAGAAAAATAACGAAACTGCCCCTGGACCAAATTTGGCCCAAACAGTGGTAACCGAAGCCAACATAGTTGGGAATCCGAGAGAATGGTGGGTGGACACTGGGGCTACTCGTCATATCTGTGCAGACAGTAAGATGTTTTCCTTGTGCCAGAAGGTCGATGGCGGCGATCATCTGACAATGGGAAACTCGTCTACCTCTCAGGTGGTTGGACAAGGCACAGTGGTTCTGAAGATGACATCCGGAAAGGAGCTAACATTGAAGAATGTACTGCACGTTCCAGATATTCGGAAGAACTTGGTCTCGGGCTCTCTTCTTAGTAAGGCTGGTTTTAAGCTTGTATTTATTTCTGACAAGTTTGTAATGACTAAGAATGATATGTATGTAGGAAAAGGATACCTAACTGAAGGCCTTTTCAAGCTAAATGTAATGACTGTTAATCGTGCTATTAATAAAGCTAGTTCGTCTTCTTATATTATTGTGTCGCAGAATGTATGGCATGGGAGGTTAGGACATGTTAATTATGATACCATGCGTAAATTAATTAACATGGACCTTATACCTAAAATTGCAATTGATAGCCAACATAAGTGTGAAGCATGTGTTGAAGCCAAAATGCATAGAACATCATTTCATTCTATAGAACGCAGTTCTGAACCGCTAGAACTTATACATACCGATGTATGTGACATGAATATTGTGCAAACAAGAGGCGGTAAAAAGTACTTTGTCACTTTTATCGATGATAGCACAAGGTTTTGTTATGTGTACCTGCTGAGAAGTAAAGCAGAAGCTATTGAGAGCTTTGTGCACTATAAGAGCGAAGTTGAAAATCAACTTGGCAAGAAAATCAAAAGAATCAGGAGTGATAGAGGTGGTGAATATGTTTCACCATTCGGTGAATATTGTTCTGTGCACGGAATTATTCACGAAACCACTGCTCCCTATTCTCCTCAACAGAACGGAATTGCGGAGCGCAAAAACCGAACGTTGAAGGAAATGATGAATGTCATGTTGACAAGTTCGGGTCTACCCCAGAACTTGTGGGGGGAAGCCTTGCTTTCCGCGAACTACGTTCTGAACAAGCTTCCTCACAGAAGACTTGACAAGACACCATATGAATTATGGAAAGGTTTCGTACCTTCTGTAGACAAAAGAAACTGGACGACGCCGTCCTAGGCTCGCGGCCTAGTTGAGAAGTACAAAATAACATGGAGTCGCCACCCGGTGTGAACCGGGACAAAGATTTAAGGCCGCACTCACCCCTCGCAGGAGAAGACCTCAAACCATTGGGTTCGGAATGGTCTCTTACTTTATGTCACTTGTAATGTTTGTGATTTGTGCAATATTAACCAAGTCTACTTAGCATGCGTGCTCAAGGGTACTTAGATCTAACATGCTTTCATCCAAACAATTCCATGCAATATAACACAACGAGCACATTGAATCATTACATTAACATGTATAAATCATTACCCAAACACATCATAAACTAATAACATGCATAAAGGACAACCTAAATATGCTTTAACAAATAAATAACAAACTAAACTAAATCATGCTTTAAATAATAAACGAATAACCTAAAGGCTATAACATGCTCAAATACAAATTTGGATGAGACGAGATATGTGTATCTTAAGTGGTACGTGGCATTGTATCCCGAGTGCAGACCGCACTACCGTCCATTCGGAATCGGCTACGGAATTTACGTCCGGGTTTCCATCCGATATACCGCAAGCAATATCACATATTCCATTCACCCGAAATCACATCATGCACCAATCCACAATACTCAATAAAACAATAAAATGACACATGCGGGATAAATATGTGGCCAACTATCTGGCCGTTCTCAATGTAGGACTTCGCATACCCGATTAGACGTATCTGACGTCAACCGAATACGCCGCGTCCGTAACAGTAAAGTAACAAAGGGTGCCCTCAGGTCTTACCTTTTAGTCGTTGTCCGGGAGTGCGTACCGCGGTGCCGGAAGGGTATCATTCCACTGTTCTCAATGTCTGCTTTTCCGCTGTTTTATCCGGGTTCGCTGTTTTGTCCGTTTTCAACAGATCCGCTATTTCTGCCGTTTTCACTGTTTTCACGGGTTCACTCTTTCCACTGTTTTCACGGGTTCACTCTTTCCACTGTTTTCATTATTTTCGCTGTTTCCGCTGTTTTCACTCGTGGCTTCCGCTCGCCGTTTTCTCTAATTTCTCACTATTTTCACTCAAATTCTCAGGCTATTATCCTCTGTTTTAACTTGCCGTTTTTGGGTTAATCTTGGGTGCAACTCTTGGACTGTTATGGAGGTAATTCTTACACGTGCATGGGCCGGTTTTAGGGTTGTGGGTTGATGCATGCATGGGGTGGTTTAAGGCAGTTCATGGGCTTGGTTCAGGGCAATTTACGTGTGTGTTAGGGTTGTTTTGGGCTGAAGTTCCACTCGGTTGGCAGTGAAGCTAAGGGTTCCAAGGTGTAGTTGCAGTGCAGTGGGCTCGTGGAGCTTGATGCGTGTTTGAGGGCTCGACAGAGAGAGGAAGGGAGAGAGGGCTGTGTTTTGTTGGATGATTTGGCTAGTGTGAGGGTTGCTGTTTCTCGGTGTTGCTCAGTCAGGGTGGCCGAGAACTGCAAGGTTTGTGTTTGTTTGGCATGGACAGCTATGGGTTGTGCGTGATGGTCCGAAGTGAGTGAAGGCTAGGGTTCTGTGGTGTGCGCAGTTCACTGGTCAGTTTAGTGAGGGGCCGAGAGAGGCAGTGAAGGGCTGAAATGGAGGCATTGTTTTCGGTAATTATGGCAGGTCTTGTAGGCAGAATAGAGCTGATTAAGAGGCAGTTAGGCGTGTGTTTTGAAGGCTAAATGAGGGCTGAATGGGGCGCTGAACTGGAGCTGATTAGGGGCTGTGTGGTCTTCTGAATGGGCGTTAGCTAGGTAGGTGGCGTCTAGGGTGTTGATGCTGAATGAAGGGCTTTGGTTTGTGAGTGTGATTCACGTAGGGCTGACTTGGTTTTTGTGCTGTTATCATCATACATGCGTTGAAGGGTCAGGTTAGAGGTGTGAAGCTGGGCGAGGCATGAGGGGTTATGGCGTGGCTGTGAAGGGTTGTTACTGCCGTCAGTTGAGAGAGGGATGTGCGTGAATGAAGGCTTAGGGTTTATTCACTTTGTTTCTTTTCTTGGCTGAGCGAGAGGGAGAGCGTGGGTTTCGGCAGTGGCCAAGTGCTGTGTTTAAGGTGCGTGAAGATCAGTGGGCGTTTGATGGTGGTGAGAGGCGTGAAGATGTTCAGGTCCCGATGAGAAGAGCAGCTGGCCTGGCTTATAGTGGACTGATTGAGGGACGTTATTGATGAGTTATGGGTTGTGCAGAATGGTCATGGAGGATATTGTTTGTTTGTTGATTGGAAAGAATTAGTGGGTGGTTCACGTGAATGTGGGGGGATTATTGTTATTGAAATGGTGAAAGGTGGCAGAGGGAGTTGTAGTGAAATGGGTTTCTTTACGTGGGGTGATGGGTAGTGGTTCTCTTGCTTCGTTTGTTAGTGATTTGTAGTTTAGTGCTTGTTTTGTTTATGAAGGATTGGCTTGGCATGTGAGGGATTTGGCTTTTTGGTTTGTGGGGCACGTGAATGATGGAAGGAAAAGATGATTGGGGTATGGTGTTTATATTAATGAAGGGTAAGTGGATGGAATTTCGTTGCATGGAAGTCGAAGGGGCACATGCATGGAAAGTTTAAGAGAGAGGATAGGCGTGAGAAAGAGCGAGGATAAGGTTTCGGGCGGAGGATGAATTTTGAAACGGAAACTTGACGAACAAACCCGAACAAAACAACAAGCGAATTAGATCCACAAAACGTCAATTCTTGACTTTCCCTTTCCGACGACCGCTTTCCGCAACTTCCGCAACTAAAAAGTAGTGCCTCCATACGAGGCTCATCATTGGGCTGATATGCAAAAATGCAATGCCTACAGTCGCCCCCACTTTGAGGGGACTTGTGCAGTGTGTGACAATGACAATTCTATCAAAGTACGTGCAATGTATTTTTACTTACCTGGCTCGCCAGCTGCCACCTGACTTACATGTTGCTTCGAACTGAAATGATTTGGTGGTGGGGTACTGCGACCCCTGGGTCTTGTTCCCGAAGTGAGCTGAGAGTCTTGTTCCCTGAATTGTGTTGTGGGTCTTGTTCCCGTGGGTCTTGTTCCCATTTTGAGTTGAGGGTCTTGTTCCCTGAATTGTTGAGTGGTGGGTCTTGTTCTCATTTTGAGCTGAGGGTCTTGTTCCCTGAATTGAGTTGTGGGTCTTGTTCCCGATCTGAATTATGTTGAGGGTCTTGTTCCCTGAATTGAGTTGTGGGTCTTGTTCCCGATCTGATTTGTGTTGAGGGTCTTGTTCCCTGAACTGAGTTGTGGGTCTTGTTCCCGATCTGGATTATGGGTCTTGTTCCCGATTTGAGCTGAGGGTCTTGTTCCCTGAATTGTGTTGAGTTTTGTTGTGGGTCTTGTTCCCGTGGTCTTGTTCCCATTTTGAGCTGAGGGTCTTGTTCCCTGAATTGTGGGTCTTGTTCCCGATCTGAATTTTTTGAGGGTCTTGTTCCCTGAACTGAGTTGTGGGTCTTGTTCCCTGAATTGTGGGTCTTGTTCCCGATCTGAATTTTGTTGAAGGTCTTTTTCCCTGAACTGAGTTGTGGGGCTTGTTCCCGATCTGAATTGTGTTGAGGGTCTTATTCCCTGAATTATGGGTCTTGTTCCCTGAATTGAGTTGTGGGTCTTGTTCCCAGACTGACACTGATGTGGGCCTCGCCCCAAACTGATATGGGCCTCGCCCCAAACTGATACTGATATGGGCCTCGCCCAAACTGATACTGATATGGGCCTAGCCCCAGACTAATACTGATGTGGGCCTCGCCCCCAGACTGATACCGATATGGGCATCGCCCCAACTGATACTGATATGGGCCTCCCCCCAAACTCATACTGATATGGGCCTCGCCCCCAGACTGATACTGATATGGGCCTCGCCCCAGACTGATACTGATGTGGGCCTCGCCCCAAACTGATACTGATATGGGCCTCGCCCCAAACTGATACTGATACGGGCCTCGCCCAAACTGATACTGATATGGGCCTCACCCCCAGACTGACACTGATATGGGCCTCGCCCAAAATGATACTGGTATGGGCCTCGCCCCCAGACTGACACTGATGTGGCTGCAGGCCTCGGCCCTGAGACTCATCCCCGAAACTGATAATGATGCTGATGTGGGCCTCGACCCTGGGACTCATCCCAAAAACTGATACTGTAACAGATGTGGGCTTCGGCCCTGGGACTCATCCCCCAAAACTAATACTGAAGCTGATGTGGGCCTTGACCCTGTGACTCATCTCTGAAAACTGATGCTGAAGCTGATGTGATGTAGGCCTCGGCCCTGGAACTCATCCCCGAAACTGATAATGATGCTGATGTGGGCCTCGACCCTAGGACTCATCCCAAAAACTGATACTGTAACAGATGTGGGCTTCGGCCCTGTGACTCATCTCTGAAAACTGATGCTGAAGCTGATGTGATGTAGGCCTCGGCCCTGGAACTCATCCCCGAAACTGATATGACTGATATGGGCCTCGCCCAAACTGATACTGATATGGGCCTCGCCCCAAACTGATGCTAATGTGGGCCTCGCCCCCAGACTGATACCGATATGGGCCTCGCCCCAAACTGATACTGATATGGGCCTCGCCCCAACTGATACTGATGTGGGCCTCGCCTCCAGACTGATACTGATGTGGGCCTCAACCCGCAGATACTGATGTGGGCCTCGCCCCCGACTGATACTGATATGGGCCTCGCCCCAAACTGATGCTAATATGGGCCTCACCCCCAGATTGATGCTGATGTAGGCCTCGCCCCCAAGCTGATATGATATTCTACCTCACACATTACACCACCTCTCACGAGATAATCTTTGATAGATAGACATATTTTTGTCCTCAACGAATGCTTTCGCGTCGAAACCGAAGAACCTTCAAAGTACTCGACATACTCAAGTCCAATCATCTGAATGGGTGATCTGAGCTAGACTCCATGTGTGTGTGTGCTAAGGCTCTTTCACAGCTTAGTCCTTAAGTAAGCCAACTTGGTGATTTCGTTTCAGAGAATCGAACCAGCGGGTCTAACCAACCTGGATGTCTTGATCACATTCTGTGATTACTTCAGCATACTCAACATGATATGGTTTTCATCTTTTTTCTTTTGTCTCTTTCTTTTCATTATTCTTTTTTTTCTTTCTTTCTTTCTTTCTCTTTTTTCTTTCTTTCTTTCTTTCTCTTTTTCTGACACACCTACCCTTTAAGGTAGCATTTCTCCTCATGGTGGTCCTAATACTCGCCCATGGGTAGCTTCACGCTTATCGGTTATAGGTGGTCTATTTTTTTTTTTCTTTTTAGAGACTCATTTTTTATTTCAACCATATCATATATCATAGCATCAGCAAACAAGTGTGGACATTCTGGCAAACGGTCATTCACCAATACATCATCTCTTCAACTAGTCACCTAGCTAACCACTCAGGCTTCTACTGCTAGGATCCCATAATCAAGTGCTCGTGAGTCTAACTGAGATCAATCCATTCAAAATACTGGATGAAAGCGCGTCTCGCACTTTTTGTTTCTAGGGTTTCTCCCTACAGCATGCAATGTCATCACATGACATATGTCTAATTATCAAAGACTTCTCTCACTCATTTTTTTTTCTTCTTTTTTTTCAATTTTTTTTTTTTTTTTTTTCACTCTCTTTTTTTTCACTCTTTTTTTTTACTTTTTTCATTCAATTTTTTTTTTCATAATTAAAATGAAATACAAACTTTCAAATAGGCCTTGGGATACCTGGTCAGCAGGGCACATTACCGATTCAGATCAATGTCCAATTTACGCTTCTTGCCACGATCATTATCAGTCCAGTCCAATTTGGAGATGATAGGGTCAAGCTTCGGCTCAAAAGCCAGGATCTGGTCAATCAACTCTTCGGCCTTTGTTGCCGTCAGGAAAATGTCTTCCACAGATTTGGTGACAAATTCATGTCTCTTGGCTTCCGCAAGAAACACAAACAGGAAATCGAAGAAGTGCTCAATATTAAGCAACCCGATGGGTTTCCGGTGAACGTTTAGGTGTGCCCATGACGCCACTGTAAATATTTCTTCGAATGTGCCAAGTCCACCTGGTAATGCAATGAACGCATCTGCAGTATTAATCATTTCATGGAGTCGTTCAGACATACCTGATACAATGCGCTCGTCTCCATTTGTTGGCCCGATTAACTGTTCATCTGCCAAAGGTCTCGGGATGATTCCCAAAACATTACCGCCACCATCTTGAACGGCTTTTGAAACAGCTCCCATCATTCCCAGATTGCCACCGCCATATACCAAGTGCATGTTTTTCGCAGCCATGACTCGCCCCAATTCCTTAGCAGCTTCCAAGAATTTAGGTATGTTACCAGGGTTAGATCCACAGAAGACACAAATTTTCTTGAATCGTTGCTGTGAGGTAGCTTCCATCCTTTTTTTTTCTTACTTGGATGTATATTTGAATGTGTTGAGGAGAGCAATGCAGCTGAATTTATAGGACCTGCAAAAGAGGTGAATAATAATTGCAATAACATATTCCACTGAATGACGGTTAGCTAGATCACAAAAGAAGTCATCAGAAGTCAAGAAAGGCCATCGGATCATGTCTGCCAAAAACAACGAGAGAAATCGTGAGATGTCAAAAAGTTGTGGATTCGTTCCAGGAAAATAACAGAAAATAACAAAGGAAGCTCTAAAATGTCAAAAAGTTGTGGATCTCTTCCACTTCAACATGTCGTGAATGGTCCAAACAGTTATAGATTTCTGCCACCATTAATGAATTATCTCCCATTCTTGTGATTGCCAAGCACCAATCCCTATGTCCTAACTTGCTCCGCCTTTGCTTTCACCTGCAAAAATAACACAAAATTAGAGATTTTACAAGAACTTGAAACAGGAATCACAGCAACTTGCATAGGTTGCCTCCCTTTCAGCATTAACTTCATTGTCTTCAGCCAGACATGATCGAAGTTCTTCTGTCAGTTTGGCATCATCGTCGTCTTTAGTGCTTGCCGCTTTTGATCTTCGCTGCTTTCCTTGCTCCGCCTTTGTTCATCGTCTTCAGCCAGACATGACCGAAATTCTTCTGTCATCGTGGCTTCACCGTCGTCTTTTTGTGCTCGCCGTTTTTTTTTATTTTTTTTATTTTTGCTGCTTTCTTTTCTTTCTCTCTTTCTTTTTTTTTCTTTAAACCTGCAAATACAAAACAACAGAATAAATACATGTGCATGTAAGTATGCGAGTGTAGAGATACTCCCTTTTCGTGATGGGTTGGATCCTCATTGTGTCCTCGGCGCTACATGTCCCTGGTATCTCTCTGTTGGTTTTCTTCTGAAATCTGCAAAAATAAAACACAAAACAAAGGATGCAAGTTACGTGTATGCATGTATGCATGGATGCGTTTCCTATCCCGCTGGGTTAGGTCTTCTACCGGTTCCCTTGGTGACTGCTCAGTCTTCTTTTTTCCCAGCAAAGTGCAGCTTCAATCTGCTTACGTCGACCGACTTGGTGAATCCCTCATTTCCCAAATCTGGTAGTCTCATTGCCTTGTTTCCCAATCTTCTGTCTTTTCTGCTTATTTCTTCTGAGAATTCTCCAATCAGATACCTCTGAACATCATAATACCAAGGCCTTCTGTCATCGGCTTCCACATCCGATATCTCTCATGTCTCATACACCGGCTTGCTTGCAGTTGTCAGCACAAGTGGTCCCATCACCAATTTCTCTGGATTTTCTCAAGCCGCAGCTAGTGTCACCAATGTGTCAGTCATCTGATTTTTTCCGACAAGTGCTGAAATCTAAAGTCAGAGAATTTCTGTGCCAGACTTCTGAGGTAGAACAACAATTATCCCTTTAACTCTTATTCTCATTGCATCTTCAGTTTTTCAAATATCTTTTGACAACGGTTTACTCAAACTGGAGAGTTGTCTGTTTCTGATAGGAGAAGTCTTTGAGGAAGTAGACTCGGTCTTTGAAGGTTTCCCAATGATCTTTTCATTCTGGTTGCACAAGTCTCTGTTACTAGCTGTATAGGGCACGGTCAAACTGGTCACATCATTGTTCAGGACTTGCAACTGCTCAAAAATCTCGGCTACCTTGGCTTCCAATTGATCCAGGCGGGATTCTTCGTTGACTGCCTCACTTATTCTGGTTGACGATTCTTTTGACGGATCTTTCTTCTTTCCTAATCCAACGGGAGTCTACTATGGCTTTTAAGACAAAAAGTGTTAACATGATGCGTGTATGCGTGACATGATGTATGGTGTAAACATATTCAAAAATAATTTACGCTAATTGGCCCGTTATCATTTTAAAGCATTCAATCACACTATTGCGCAATGCAAACTTGTCCCAGTTGAAAAGGCCCAACAAGTTTACACTTTTGCGATAACACGGCTAAATAACTTCAAATGATAAAAGGCCCACACACAAACTGGCCCATCGGCATTTCAGAAATTTCGGCCTAATTGTCAAAAGGACATGAACTTGTCCCGATTTAAACGAAAACGAGTTCATATCTTTTAACAAAGAGTCCAAATAAATCCAAATGACAATAGTCCAAAACACAAACATAAAACAACCAGTTGAAAAGGCCCAACAAGTTTACACTTTTGCGATAACACGGCTAAATAACTTCAAATGATAAAAGGCCCACACACAAACTGGCCCATCGGCATTTCAGAAATTTCGGCCTAATTGTCAAAAGGACATGAACTTGTCCCGATTTAAACGAAAACGAGTTCATATCTTTTAACAAAGAGTCCAAATAAATCCAAATGACAATAGTCCAAAACACAAACATAAACACAAATGACAACAGTCTAAAACACAGGCATAAACACAGTAGTCATGATTAATTAAAACACAAATCACAAACATTACAAGATATCATTTCGGAGCCAATTCTCTATATCCCCAGTGGAGTCGCCAGACTGTAGACAAAAGAAACTGGACGACGCCGTCCTAGGCTCGCGGCCTAGTTGAGAAGTACAAAATAACATGGAGTCGCCACCCGGTGTGAACCGGGACAAAGATTTAAGGCCGCACTCACCCCTCGCAGGAGAAGACCTCAAACCATTGGGTTCGGAATGGTCTCTTACTTTATGTCACTTGTAATGTTTGTGATTTGTGCAATATTAACCAAGTCTACTTAGCATGCGTGCTCAAGGGTACTTAGATCTAACATGCTTTCATCCAAACAATTCCATGCAATATAACACAACGAGCACATTGAATCATTACATTAACATGTATAAATCATTACCCAAACACATCATAAACTAATAACATGCATAAAGGACAACCTAAATATGCTTTAACAAATAAATAACAAACTAAACTAAATCATGCTTTAAATAATAACGAATAACCTAAAGGCTATAACATGCTCAAATACAAATTTGGATGAGACGAGATATGTGTATCTTAAGTGGTACGTGGCATTGTATCCCGAGTGCAGACCGCACTA
This sequence comes from Zanthoxylum bungeanum, assembly GCA_019454045.1. Lineage (NCBI taxonomy): Eukaryota > Viridiplantae > Streptophyta > Magnoliopsida > Sapindales > Rutaceae > Zanthoxylum > Zanthoxylum bungeanum. Next base: position 59,050 of record SKCR01049114.1, read on the forward strand.
CCGTCCATTCGGAATCGGCTACGGAATTTACGTCCGGGTTTCCATCCGATATACCGCAAGCAATATCACATATTCCATTCACCCGAAATCACATCATGCACCAATCCACAATACTCAATAAAACAATAAAATGACACATGCGGGATAAATATGTGGCCAACTATCTGGCCGTTCTCAATGTAGGACTTCGCATACCCGATTAGACGTATCTGACGTCAACCGAATACGTCGCGTCCGTAACAGTAAAGTAACAAAGGGTGCCCTCAGGTCTTACCTTTTAGTCGTTGTCCGGGAGTGCGTACCGCGGTGCCGGAAGGGTTATCATTCCACTGTTCTCAATGTCTGCTTTTCCGCTGTTTTATCCGGGTTCGCTGTTTTGTCCGTTTTCAACAGATCCGCTATTTCTGCCGTTTTCACTGTTTTCACGGGTTCACTCTTTCCACTGTTTTCACGGGTTCACTCTTTCCACTGTTTTCATTATTTTCGCTGTTTCCGCTGTTTTCACTCGTGGCTTCCGCTCGCCGTTTTCTCTAATTTCTCACTATTTTCACTCAAATTCTCAGGCTATTATCCTCTGTTTTAACTTGCCGTTTTTGGGTTAATCTTGGGTGCAACTCTTGGACTGTTATGGAGGTAATTCTTACACGTGCATGGGCCGGTTTTAGGGTTGTGGGTTGATGCATGCATGGGGTGGTTTAAGGCAGTTCATGGGCTTGGTTTCAGGGCAATTTACGTGTGTGTTAGGGTTGTTTTGGGCTGAAGTTCCACTCGGTTGGCAGTGAAGCTAAGGGTTCCAAGGTGTAGTTGCAGTGCAGTGGGCTCGTGGAGCTTGATGCGTGTTTGAGGGCTCGACAGAGAGAGGAAGGGAGAGAGGGCTGTGTTTGTTGGATGATTTGGCTAGTGTGAGGGTTGCTGTTTCTCGGTGTTGCTCAGTCAGGGTGGCCGAGAACTGCAAGGTTTGTGTTTGTTTGCATGGACAGCTATGGGTTGTGCGTGATGGTCCGAAGTGAGTGAAGGCTAGGGTTCTGTGGTGTGCGCAGTTCACTGGTCAGTTTAGTGAGGGGCCGAGAGAGGCAGTGAAGGGCTGAAATGGAGGCATTGTTTTCGGTAATTATGGCAGGTCTTGTAGGCAGAATAGAGCTGATTAAGAGGCAGTTAGGCGTGTGTTTTGAAGGCTAAATGAGGGCTGAATGGGGCGCTGAACTGGAGCTGATTAGGGGCTGTGTGGTCTTCTGAATGGGCGTTAGCTAGGTAGGTGGCGTCTAGGGTGTTGATGCTGAATGAAGGGCTGTTGGTTTGTGAGTGTGATTCACGTAGGGCTGACTTGGTTTTGTGCTGTTATCATCATACATGCGTTGAAGGGTCAGGTTAGAGGTGTGAAGCTGGGCGAGGCATGAGGGGTTATGGCGTGGCTGTGAAGGGTTGTTACTGCCGTCAGTTGAGAGAGGGATGTGCGTGAATGAAGGCTTAGGGTTTATTCACTTTGTTTCTTTTCTTGGCTGAGCGAGAGGGAGAGCGTGGGTTTCGGCAGTGGCCAAGTGCTGTGTTTAAGGTGCGTGAAGATCAGTGGGCGTTTGATGGTGGTGAGAGGCGTGAAGATGTTCAGGTCCCGATGAGAAGAGCAGCTGGCCTGGCTTATAGTGGACTGATTGAGGGACGTTATTGATGAGTTATGGGTTGTGCAGAATGGTCATGGAGGATATTGTTTGTTTGTTGATTGGAAAGAATTAGGTGGGTGGTTCACGTGAATGTGGGGGAATTATTGTTATTGAAATGGTGAAAGGTGGCAGAGGGAGTTGTAGTGAAATGGGTTTCTTTACGTGGGGTGATGGGTAGTGGTTCTCTTGCTTCGTTTGTTAGTGATTTGTAGTTTAGTGCTTGTTTTGTTTATGAAGGATTGGCTTGGCATGTGAGGGATTTGGCTTTTTGGTTTGTGGGGCACGTGAATGATGGAAGGAAAAGATGATGTGGGGTATGGTGTTTATATTAATGAAGGGTAAGTGGATGGAATTTCGTTGCATGGAAGTCGAAGGGGCACATGCATGGAAAGTTTAAGAGAGAGGATAGGCGTGAGAAAGAGCGAGGATAAGGTTTCGGGCGGAGGATGAATTTTGAAACGGAAACTTGACGAACAAACCCGAAACAAAACAAGCGAATTAGATCCACAAAACGTCAATTCTTGACTTTCCCTTTCCGACGACCGCTTTCCGCAACTTCCGCAACTAAAAAGTAGTGCCTCCATACGAGGCTCATCATTGGGCTGATATGCAAAAATGCAATGCCTACACCTTCCTACAAATACCTCAAAGTGTGGGGGTTTCTTGCCAAAGTAATGGTTCCTAAACCTAAGAAGGTTAGAATAGGACCCAAAACTGTTGACTGTGTATTCATTGGATATGCTCACAACAGTAGTGCGTATCGATTCTTGGTACACAAGTCAGAGATTCCTGACATCAATCCAAATATGATAATTGAGTCAAGGAATGCGATATTTTTTGAAGAGACGTTTCCTTGTAAGGAAAGACAAATAACTGGGTCTCTCAAAAGAACAGTTGATACTGTCAAGGACAGTGATCAAGTTGACCAAGAATCAGATCAACGTGTAAATGCTGAGACAATCGAGCCTAGACGTAGCAAAAGAGCTAGAACGTCTAAGTCGTTTGGTCCTGATTTTCTAACATACTTGTTAGAAAATGAGCCTCAAAGTTATAAAGAAGCTGTGACTTCTCCGGAGGCACCTCTTTGGAAAGAGGCTATTAACAGTGAGATTGATTCAATCCTACAGAACCATACTTGGGAGTTGGTTGATCTTCCGCCAGGTTGTAAGCCGCTGGGCTACAAATGGATATTCAAAAGGAAGATGAAAACGGATGGATCAATAGATAAGTATAAGGCAAGACTTGTCATAAAAGGTTATAGACAAAAAGAAGGCCTTGATTACTTTGACACCTATTCACCAGTGACTCGCATCACATCGATAAGAATGCTCATGGCCATAGCAGCTATATTTGGTCTTGAAATACATCAAATGGATGTAAAGACGGCATTCTTGAATGGTGAATTGGATGAAGAAATTTACATGGAACAACCAGAAGGGTTTAGTGTTCCTGGACAAAAACAGAAGGTGTGCAAACTTGTAAAATCCTTGTACGGATTAAAACAAGCACCGAAACAATGGCATGAGAAACTTGACAAAGAAATGTTGTCAAATGGGTTTAAAACCAATGAGTGTGATAAGTGTGTGTACACCAAATCAACTCAAAAAGGATATGTCATTGTGTGTCTCTATGTAGACGATATGCTGATAATTTGTAGTAATCATGAAATGATTAAGTTTACCAAAAACGTGTTATCCAGCAGATTTGATATGAAAGATATGGGGATAGCTGATGTGATCCTAGGAATAAAGATTTCTAGGACATCAGACGGATATATATTATCACAGACTCATTATATTGAGAAGATACTCGATAAATATATCAAAGGGGATCTAAACGTAGCTAGAACCCATGTAGACCTAACTCTTCATTTATCAAAGAATACTGGTTCAAGCATATCGCAACTAGAGTATTCGAGAATCATCGGAAGTCTGATGTATCTCACGAATTGCACACGACCCGATATCGCTCAAGCTGTGAATCGGCTTAGCAGATATACGAGTAATCCAGGACACAACCACTGGAAAGCCATAGTAAGAGTTTTGAGGTATCTGAGAGAAACTTCAAAATATGGGCTACATTACGAGAGATATTCTGCTGTACTAGAGGGTTACAGCGATGCTAACTGGATATCTGATACGGTGGATTCCAAATCCACGAGTGGATTTGTTTTCACACTTAGTAATGCGGCCGTGTCATGGAAATCCTCGAGGCAAACATGTATTGCCCGGTCTACTATGGAATCAGAGTTCATAGCGTTAGACAAAACAGCGGAAGAAGCAGAATGGCTTAGAAACTTCCTGGAGGATGTTCCTAGTTGGCCCAAACCGGTGCCAGCGATAAGCATACATTGTGACAGCCAATCGGCTATTGGGAGAGCCCAAAATACAATGTATAATGGTAAGTCTCGACACATACGTCGGAGACATAATACCATACGTCAACTGCTCTCAAGTGGCATAATAACGATCGATTATGTCAGGTCGAAGGAAAACCTAGCGGATCCACTAACTAAAGGTTTACCTCGAGAGCAAGTTGAGAAGTCATCGAGGGGAATGGGCTTGAAGCCTATAATCTAAGAATTGTCACTGTGGAAACCCAACCTAGTTGACTGGAGATCCCAAGATCTAGGTTCAAAAGGGACAACAGAAACTTTGTGCAATTCAAAACAAGCACTGAAGAGTTTCGTACTCTTTCCCATTCCGATTATGACGCTGAGTGCTGTCTGTCATTGGTTAGGATAAGCTAAGGCTTTTAATGATCACTATATTAGGAGATGAGTCCTAATGGGGGTAAAGACAGATTACCTCTTCATAGCAGATCACCTATTTCAAGTAAGAAGTGAGGCCGCTTCCATGGGAACCTTTAAAGGCGGGTTACCCTAAAGTGCTTGATGAATCCAGGACCGTTGTTCAGGGCCAAAATGAACACAACCGTAGAACGGGAAAATGGTCGAATTAAAGCTGTGTGTTGGCAATTGTCTTGGTTTACACCAACGGCAGAACAGTTCAAGACTATGGGTCACTGGTTTGCCAAGTAAATCTGATTGTCACTCACTAGGAAAGGTTCAAGGCGAAAGCTACCTATTTCGATGCAGCTTTAGTTCATGGTAACTCTCTCAAATGTCTCCGTGGATTTTTGAAGAATTGTGGGGGATTGTAGGAAATTCTTCATTAAGGGTAATTCTGTCTTTTGGATTGGATTGGGTGCTTATGAGGGGTACAACCCTTTGGGGGGTTGCACCCCATCCCAAGGGTGCCCTATTGGCACCCTTCCATGCCTTATATAAGAAGGCTTGATATCCAAAATATACATATAGAAAGATATCCGAATTTGATAAACAAGAGACATTGTTTTCCATTGTTTTTGAGAGAGTTTCACCATATACCTAGTTCATACACTTGTTAAGGAGTGCTCCTTGAACAAGAAGATTCCAAGTAATCCTGGGAGAACGTTGGCAAAACGAATCCGTAAAGCACCTGTGACGGAGCCAATAAGTTCTTAAGGACAGAGATCATCTCGACTTGGACAATTCTGTAATCTCCATTTTCTGGTTTGTTTTAAAGGTTTTCTGGTTTTAGGGTTTCATGCATCTAGATCTACTTTTGTTGTATTGATCTGTTTGATCTGTTTGTTTTAAACCCTAGAATTCGACGCAACTACTCAACGCCACAGTAACAGCCTTGTATCACTCAACTCAAGCAAATCAATACAAGCACTTACTGAGTATAAGCAAGTTGACACTCCTGATTCTTGTATCGTCTATTGTTCTCGGCAGTGACAGCGAATGGGAAACCTATCAGACCGTAAACCAGAAAGCAGAGAGAAAATAATCTTGATGCCGACCTTGAACGACAAAGAAATAAATATTGATGCCGAATTGAAGTAAGACGAAGAAAAGAAAAATTGTTCCCCTGATAACCCTAGGTCCCAAATATATATGGAGAGCAAGTGAAGATAAGCGGCAGAGATGAAGCCCAAACCTTTTGATCCAATGGCCAAATCAAT